>QPGU01000616.1:36848-48610 GCA_004135705.1 Alloteropsis semialata | reverse complement strand
TTAAATGGAACAAATGTTATGTATTATATGTGAATATATATTTATCTAACGTACTTTTGTCGGTTTCTACTTTCTATTGATTGTAAAAGCAAAGAATTGTGCAGCACAACGCGCGGCGGGCCGCGCGCCAATCACTAGTAAAGATTATTAGAAATGGTACAGTTCAAGCACAATCTTTGAAAAACCTTGCATCACCTTACTACCTTTGCTGCTATGATCTCTCTCTTCTTTTTGCTTTGATGTTAATTATGATGTATTATCATGAATAATCAAGAACATGTTTGCTCCATTGAAGCTATTTTAGCTGTAGGAACGAGAGCTCACCAACAGAGGCAGTGTAATCAGATATAGGGCAGCAGATGGACGGCTTGGGCTGTTGAATATCTTCACGATAAGGCACCTCCCAGAATTCAGCGAAGAAAAGTGTGCGCTCACGTGGCGAGTTGATAGCATCGTCGACTGTGGTCGCCAAGAAGTTGGCATGGTAGACAGTTGGGTGGTAAAGGGCGGAAATGGATTGCCACACTCCGCAGACGACGTCAACCTGATAACTAGGTTCCTGCAATGAGCACAATCCTGTTAGAATGGATGACACTTAGTCTGCAGATAAAAGGATGAACAGTAGTCATAGAAGGGTGATTTGCAGGTGGTTCGACATGCAGGTGGCCGAGGGTGTCAGGGACGCAAGCAAGCAGCGCCGCCGGCTGAGCTTGTCGTCGGTTGTCAGGGACGCGACGAACGATCCGAACGCGGCGTGCTGAGGGTGTTTGGCAGCCATGGCCGCGGCAGCATAGGTTTCCTTTTTGCTCCGACCCTGACTCCGGGAGAGGTCGCAGTCCAAGGAGCTGAGGTGCTCCAGGGCCTCGTGGTTCGACCTGCAGGTGGCCGACGCCATCTCCACAAGTCCTTTCAGGGAACGTTTGGCCAAGCGAAGCATGGCCCTGGTGTCGAGGATGCCCACCTGTGGTAGCTTGTTGGCCTCCTCGGCGTCCTGTGCGAGCAGCGGGAACGCCATGTTGTAGCAGACGGTGTTGACGATGATGTTGGACACGGGGTCCATGGGGCCGTAGCAGTGTCCAGCCACCATGAGAGCTCGGAGGACCTGGGGGCTGTAGGATGGCAGCATGGCCAGCGCCCTGATGTACATGGCGTGGATGGCGTCTAGCAGGCATGGCCCCAAGCACATTATGTGCGTGCACGTGGAGGCGTCGTAGTCCACCGGCGCCGACGGTGCTGGTGCCGTGGCCGCCGCCCGGAAGCAGCTCGACAGCTTGTCCTCCATGTCTGCGCCGTGGAACGTGAGCTCGGAGATGCACCCGAGCTGCTGCTGATCACGATCTTGGGTATCACGAGTGTGGCAGCACGGCCGCCGTCCCCAATACAGGTTGAGATGAGCAGCGTGCCGTCGTCGCCTCGGGTACGGGTGCCGCCGCCGTTTGGCCGGCACCAGAACTCCATGTTGACCGGCGGGACCGCCGGTGGCCACTGGCGGGCCAGGAGGTCCTTGATTTTAGAGACGTCGAGGACGGTGAGCGGCTCCGTCCCCTGCAGCTTGGCCAGGACGGTGGCGAGCAGGCCGGAGGGGTACTGCGCCGTCATGAGCCGCGCCAGGACGACGGGCGCGGGGTGCTTCGCGTCGACCGCGGCGACCCTGAGGGCTTCCCTGAGGTTGCCGGGGTCGGGGAGCAGACGGCGGCCGCGGTCGTGGTGGACGAGGGCGATGGCGAGGGGGAGGTGGTGGGAGGCCAGGTAGAGGTAGCGGCTGGCGCCCGTGTAGCCGAGGTAGCGGAAGTAGGAGGTCATGAAGGTGCGGAGGCCGTCGAGGGATCGGAAGGCGATGAGCCCCCAGCCCTGCGTGCCCTCCGTGCGGACCCTGAACTCCCTCCGCGGCGGCGGGAGCTCCTCCTGCTCTTGCTGGTCGTGGAGCAGCAGGCCGACGGCGTTGAGGATGATGTTGGACACGGGGTCGGCGAGGCCCAAGCAGAGGCCGCCCGCGCAGATGCAGCCGTCGAGGTCCGGCATCTCGTTGAGGGGCAGCCGGCGCGCCGCCTCCCTGTAGAAGGGGTCGATGAACCTCTTGGTGATCTCGGTGGCGCCCCTGAGCGTCTCCTCGTCGACGGGAGGCCGCTTCCACTTCTCGCCGTGGAAGCAGGAGAAGCGGGTGCTCTCCAGGTCCAAGCCGCCGGGTCGGATTGAACTAGACATGATCTGATTTTGGACCTTGGAAAGTCGCTGATCCATTGATTTGATCGAGGGCGGGTACTCCTCCTCTTTGATCTTCTTGATGGTCCAACTCTTGTCCGACTCGAAATCCAACTCACGGCATGAGCAAAAACCGATTCCACCCAACTCATCGCAGATTCAGTTTGACAGGACTACATTGCCTTGCATCTTCAGGCTTCATCCATATGCAAGCGGTTCCTCGTCTTAGCTTTTAATCCTATTTTTCGTCCAAAAAGAATCTGAGGAAGCCCTATGTGTCGCACAATCAATCAATCGAGATGAGCATGGATGTGTGCATGCTTTGCAATCGACACTTTGAATGGATGCAAAAAATCACGAATTTTCAAAAGCAGAGGACAAGGAATCAAGGATGTATCCCATGTTCATGTCAGGCTCATTAGTATCAAATTCATAATAAAAATTCAGTCTTAGGCATCTCAAATTCCTGAAACTATCCCAACATTTACTATTTTCATGTAACAACTATTTATACAATGCAATGTCAATTACACATATTACGTGAAGTAGCCAGTCAACAAACACCATGCAGAATTGCAGAAAAGCTCCCATCTCCATAACCACACACCTCAATGCACACATCATATAATTCAATATAATGCAGGTAATGGGCCAGACGACACTGCGACCGACAAGTTCAGCTTCAAACAATTGGATTGGAGGACTCCAACGATAACCTAATTAGTACAGTTTCTGCTCACAAAATCAGCAAGATAGAAACATAAACTGAAGTTATTGATGGGTTTCAAACATAAACTAATAATTAGCTGACAGGCAGGTGCACCCATGGTAAAGATGGGTATGGCGGTTGCACCCATCCAGTCATGGAGTTATCATAGAAGTTATTGATGGTTTTCACAAGCTCAACATCTCTGTCAGGATCCACATAAACCAGGTCTGAATCCAGAAAGCCTTCGAAACCATCCTCTAGCACCTTGCGCCCCGCATCAGAGTACAGATTAATAGAGCCATCAATATGCCCGGAATGACAACCAGATGGCGGATGAATGATCTTGTTTCCTTCATTCTCACAGAACGAGCAACGACCTGTTCTCAAAGCCCCCGCCAACAACAACAAAAAAAGTGAGAAGAATTGAGGATTCCAATGTTTTTATATCACAAAAAATTCAGCAGGATTCAGAATCGGTAATTATAAGTTGCTATTTAAAGATTATTGTATCTAAAGATTACGAATACTTCAAATGCTATTTATGAAAAAAAAATAACTTTCCTACCTCTTACTGCCTGAACAAACCTTAGTTCGTGGCTCTTAATTAAGGTGGTATGGTAAAGTGATATGAGGTTCCTAATTAACTTATATGTATCCATTCTAATCTTGCATGTTTTTGTTTTTCTCCATTGTAATAACATATATACTCACCATTACATGCATGGTAATCATATATAGGGCAGCAGCTGGATCGCTTGGATCCGACATCTTGACGGTAAGGTGTCTCCCAAAATTCAGCAAAGAAAAGCATGCTCTCACAGGATGGCGTGATAGTAGCATCGTCATTTTCTGCTGCAGCATCTATGCTCGCCAAAAAGTTAGCATGGTAGGCATTTGGACTGTACTGCCACACGCCACAGACAATGTCAACCTGATAACTCCGGCGACGAGGAGGACACGGAGGAGGAGGCGGCACCTGGGCATTACGGCGAGCGCCTTGATGTACATGGCGTGGATGGTGTCGAGCAGGCACAGCTTCACGGACACCATGTGCTCGCACGGGGACGCGTCGTAGTCCATCGCCACCGCCGGCGCTGGTGGCGCCGCCGCCAGAAGGCAGTTGGACAGCTTGGTCTCCATGTCTGCGCTGTTGTCAAACGCCACCTCCGAGATGAAGCTGAGCTGATCATCCCTCCTTGTGGGTTCGATTAAGACTTTGGCCACAAACTTGCCTTCCAGAATGTAGCTCGATAGCAGGATTGCTCCATCGTCGCGCCGAGTGCAGGTGGTGCCGTTTGGGCGGCAGCACAACTCTATGCTGCTGACCGGAGGCGGCGGCGAGGCAGCTGGCGGCCATTGGCGGGCCAGAAGGTCTCTGATTTCCGTGACGTCGTGGGTGGTGAGCTGCCGCGTTCCATCCCGCAGCTTGGCCAGGACGGCGGCGAGCGCGTCGGAGGGGTACTGCGCCGCCATGGTCCCCGCCAGGACCTCCGGCGCGCGGTGCTCCGCTCTGGCAGCGGCGAGCCTCAGGGCGGCCTTCATCCTACCACCGTCAGGGAGCAGACGTCGCCGGACGAGACGGTCGTGGTGGACGAGCCTGATGGCGAGGGAGAGGTCGTGGGAGGCCAGGGAGAGGTAGCGCCGGGCCTGGCTGGCGCTGAGGTAGCGGAAGTAGGCGTCCATGAAGGCCTCGAGACCGAGGCCGGAATTGGAGAGCCGCCCATTGGTCGTCTGCTTCAGCGCGGGCGCGTGCTGCTCCTGCTCGTCGTGGAGGAGCAGGGCGATGGCGTTGAGGATGATGTTGGTGACGGGGTCGGCGAGGCCCAGGCAGTTGCCGCCGGCGTAGACGCAGCGTTTCAGCTCCGGCATCTCGTGCAGCGGCAGCCGGCGAGCGGCGTGCTGGTAGAACCCCTCTATGGTATCGACGTCGTGAGGAGGCTGCTGCTTTTCCTTCTCCCCGCCGTGGAAACAGGTGAAGAACAACGGCGCCGACATTATCCCGATTCCCGATCCGGCCGGGGTTTTTTTTTGCGCCGCCGCCGCCGCCGCCGCCGCGAACCCGAACTTACTGTTTATAAAGGACGAGATAACCTAGCCAACACGTGCGCGTATAATGGAATTTGTTGTCTATCCAGCCATACATATGGAATTATGGATTGTTCTCTCCGCTTAATCCTATTTGTACTCGATAATTCCAGCCATATATATGGAATTATGAATTTGTTTACTTACATCTACATCTGTGGAGTGTTTTATGAGGTATTGTCATGTACCATGTGACAATGTGCAATTTGCAGAAACAGTACTTCAAGTTTAGTCTCCGAAACTAAATGACTAAACATGATTGATAACTGAAATTTGTTTGAGCTATCTTCGGCACATTGATTGCTTTTGAAAATATTTCCACATCCACATTATTTCAAAATAACTAAGTAGAACAAACATGACAACGGCAAACATTCATTGACTGTAGCTAAAGAAACTGCAATATTTATGCAAGCTGCAGAAGGTTCCACATGCAGTTTAACCACATGTTTTCCTCGCAAAAAAAAAGTTTAACCACATGTTCAGGGGCAGTGTAACATCCCTAGTTTGTAATTTTGGTGAATTTAAAATTTTTTGTGCAACATGTGTGTTAACTCCAAGAATAATACTTCTCTCTCTTCAAAATTTCCTAATAAATATTCATGTGCATTGCATTAGGGTAATTATGTGTTAGAGTGTTTCGGCTTCTTTGGTTTTAATTGAATGCTTGTTTGGAATTTGTATTTGAACTCAACCATTCAAATACAAATTCAAATCCTAAATAAACTAACAGGCCTAAACTCCCTTTAGCCCGGCCCGTTTCCATCTCCTCGGCCCAGCCCAGCCACACCGGCTTTTCCCTTCTTTCCCCCGCGCGCAGCCCAACTCGCCGCCAAGCCCAACCCGCGCGACGGCCCAGCTCGCGCGCGCCAGCAGCCCAGCTCGCTCCCCGCTCCCTCGCTCTCCCTGACCTGTGGGCCCCACGCCCACAGTGTCGTCTTCCTCCGCCCGGAGGATGACGCCGCCGCGCCGCGCTTCCCTTTCCCGCCCGCGCGCGCCAGCTCCGCACCAGGCCGCCGCGAATCGCGCCGAGCGCAACCACCCGGTCCCACGCACATGCGCCTGCCTCCCCTCTCCTCGTTTCCTTGGCCGCCAAGAAGCTCCCCGCCGAAGCTCGCCTATAAAACCCCCCTTTCCCCCCTCGGCTCCGGCGAATTCCCCCAAATTCCAAGGGCGAAGCCCTGCCCAATCCACCCCGATCCGTTTCCAAGGAAGAGGAGAAGGAGGAGGAAGAAGAGAAGTGGAGGCGCGGGTGCTCGGAGAAGGAATCAGCTCGGAGGGCGCCGTCCGCGGGTGCTGCACGTCGCCGTCCGACGCCGCCGCGCCTTGGAAGGAGGAAGAGCCGCCGAGGAGCATCGCGAGGAGAACCGCAAGCCGTTCCGCAACCTCTGCAACACGCTCGACCTCACGCTTTCTTCCCAAATCCACCGTGAGTCCCTGTTTTCCCTCTCGCCGCGTTGGTTCGCCATGGTTGCCGTGTCGTGGCCGCCTTGCTCGGTGCGTGTCGCCGGTCTTCGAGCCGCCGTTGAACTTTGCCTGTCCGGCCTTCGAGCCGCCACCAAACCTTGTGCAGGAACCCAAAACCGAACCCTCCATCCTTCTCTCCTTGCTCCGGCTGCTCGCCACCACGTGCTCGCCGTGTGCACGCCGCTCGTCGACGTTCGCTCGGAACACGCCCCAAAACCCCCTCCAAACCTTCCCCGAACCCTTGCTCGTGTTCCCTTCGCGTGCGCACCACGGGCAGGAGGCCCGGGTCACGCACGAGGAGCCCCCGCCTTGATTCACTTACCGCCGCTCGGTGCTCGCCGTGGCCGCCTCGCCGCGCCGCCGTATCTTCCTTCCTTCACCAAATCGTGCGCTCCTTATCTTCCTAAACCTGCCCGTGCGTCCGTGGCCAGGTGGACCACCTCGCGGTGCTCAACCGCTAGCCGGAGGCCCGCTTCGCCGCGCCGGACGGCCGCGCCAGGAGAACACCGGCGAGAACGCGTGCGCGCTCTGCGTTCGCCGCGGGCAAGCCACACCGGAGACCACACCGAAGCCAAGCCGCACAATCCGCACCGGATCCCGCCCGCTTCCTCCGTTCCGCTGACCTGCGGGCCCAGGCGCTGGGACCCCTGACTCGTGGGCCAGTCCTGTCAGTCACGCCGGCTTCCTCCACTGCGAACTGGGCCGGCCCACCAAAGAAGTCCGGAAAGGCCCCTTGAACTTCTGAAGCCCGTAGGAGAACCGGCCCATGAAGCAGCCCATCGACCGGCCTTTTCTTTTTCCAAACTGACAACCCGGTCCCACTTGTCATTCCCTCTACGTCGCTGATAAGCCGGCCCCACCTGTCATACTCAGAGACCCGCTGACCAGTGGACCCCACAGTTGACCGTTGACCGTTGACCGGTCAACGCTGACGTCATCATGACGTCAGCAGTGGCAGACCCCACTGATGACGTCAGCATGCCACGTGGCACGCTCTGGAGCTGACACGTGTCACTTTCTGGTGCTGCCACGTGTCACTGCTTTTTCTTTTTCTTTTTCGGAATTTCAGGAATAGATTTATCTAAGAAAATTCATAATAAATTCATCCTAGCTCAGAAAATTATGAAACCAGTTTCTATAAATTCCTAAAATCATGCTCTACGCGTTAGAACAGGAGTTGAGTGCTTTTGGGCTCTTTTTGCTTCTTCTTTGGAGTTTATTTGAATATAGGACCGATGTATTTCCTTTCTCGTGAATAGGACCAGCTGAGGAAACGCAAGGAGGAGACGGCTTCTACCACTACTCAGAAGAACCAGTTGTCGAGGACTTCTACCAAGAGCAAGGTTCACGCCCATCCGCTTTTGAATCCTATTTAGGCATTGCAACTAGTATGCTAGCGCTTTACTTTATCGCATGATGATGATTCTGTCCTATTGCATAGCCTTGTTTAATTACCGTATTCCTTGATAAACCTGCTTTACTTTGATGCGATGCTTGCATGTGTTATGGGATGGTTGTGATAGGATTCTTGGCGTGTGTGGGGCAAAAACCCGGGAAAGGAGTAAGGGGTTTTGGGAACTTTGCGGGGGTGAGCAGATTAACTCGATCTTCGTATCGAGGGCTGGGGTGTGTGCTTGGGCACATCCTGTGTGGTACCTGTGGCGGGTACATGTTCTTTGTGATACTTGAGGAGTTTGGCGGCAATACCTGTAATGGGTGCGCGATGCGGACCACTGGAGGTGGATACGCAATTTGACGGTGACGCTCACCCCGGCACCAAAAACCGAGTTGGATTGCCTGGTTCATTGAACTTCGTACACACCACTTACATCTACGGGGGATGTTCCAGCCAGCCTAGTTAAGTGCGGTACCCGGACTGTAGGAGTTAGCGGAAGTGTAAGGGGAAAAAGGCTGGAAGACCTTTGTTCTCCGAGAGGCTCGGACCCGGGATTGGCCACCGCGGGGCAGGCCATCACAGTTCTCGGACACCGAGTTGCGTCCTCAGTGTATCCTAGGCCGGGAAAAGCAGGAGGGTACCGTTCACTGGCTAGGGTCTGTGCTGTGGGTTGTGTCTCAGTCGGGTCATGACCGACTTGCAGCCCGAGTGGGTCCAGGTGTACAAACTCTGCAGAGTCTAATCTATATATAGCCGCCGTCCGCGGTCAATGGACGCTCCAATGAATTTCACACAATCCGCCATTGTTTTAGGGATTTCTACCTCCCCTCTAGAGTAGGGCCTGCCTCGGGCAGTTGAGATGTGAAGGGTGGGAGCTTTCACATCGCCTAGAGAGTGATGAGTGGAAGATATTGGTGACGGGTACCTGGTGAGCCAGGATTGCTCGTAGGTGATGTGAGAATGGTTTTGGGATGAAGATGCTGCTTGCATAGGATTAACCTTAAGCCTATCCTTGATATTTTTATACTAGAACTAGGCCACTTAAAGCTTGCATTACGGATGGTGACGTGGAACTGTTCCATTCCTTGGGAACAGCTTATGATGATGCAGGATACGAGAGTGAGTATGACAACCATGCTGATGGTTGGTACGATTGAGGTTGCTGCTGTGCTCAAGCTGAAGAGCCTGTGGATGACCGCCAAGACAGAAGACTAGCTACCGCTTCGTTTAGTATTTCATTTTGTCGCATTTAGCCCAAGGGGCTTGTAATAAACGTACTTCCAGAGTTATCCACTATTGTAAGACTTTTATGTAATGTTTAATACTTTTATTCGAAGTATGGATGTGATATTCCGCTGGAATGAGTTCTGTACGTGTTAGCTGTTGATCCTGGGACTAACACAATGGTACAGGGATTCGGATTCATAGAAATATGAGTCCGGGTCGTTTCAGGCAGATTCAACAACCTCGATCTACCGGTGGTGGAAAAAGTACAGAGCACGAGTGAGAAGACTAACAGAGCTTTTTTCGATGGAGTAATAATCTTTTTCCTGGTGGAATATTTGGAAAGAACACAATAGACGAATTTTCAACCATGAAAGCAAACGGAAGAAGAGGTGGCGTTCCTTATTAAAGAAGATATTCAACAATTTAGGTTGGCCACTGGATCGACTAGCGAAGCACCCGCGGGGCTTTGTTTTTCCATTCCTAGTTGTTGTTTTTGCCTTGTTCTTGTTTTAGAGTGGTGTGACTGTTTCTGGTGGTCGCCGCCCGAGTTATATCTTTTATTTGTTTTGTTCTCGTTTTTCTTCTAATAAAAATTCAGCAAATCTCTTGCCGTCCGTTAAAAAAATTATTGAAGTTTTCCGAAAAACTTTAAGATTGCACCACTTTACAAATAAACTTATAACCATATCTCTGTTCGCCTGCCATAGACCGCTCAGGTCGAATCAGCACTAGAGGTGCTCTTATGCGTTGCTCATGGTCCTGGGTGGTTCTAGCAGCAGCACCATTTTTTGTGCACTGCTACTCGATAGTGTTGCCAATTGCCATGTTTAGAGGGGGAAAAATGCTAATTTGTTTACTTACATGTACGTCTGTGGAGTATTTTATGAGGTATTGTCATGTACTCATGTGACAATGTGCAATCTGCAGAAACAGCGTACTTCTAGTTTTAGTCTCCGAAACAGGGCATGTTTTGTTTGTGACTAAAATTGCCTCGACTAACTTTAGCCAGCCACAGTTTTCTTAGTTGGTGTTTGGTTCCTGACACAACTTAGTCTGCCTAACTTCTTAGTCACTTGGCCCACACGTCATAGACTCAAATTTCTTGCCTAACTTTGCCTAAGGTTAGGTGGTCAATTTTATAGCTACAAAAGTGTGGAAAGACTAACCTTAGTAACCTTAGGCAAAAATGTGTGGCAAAGTTAGTGCTCAACCAAACATGCCCTAAACATGATTGATAACTGAAATTTGTTTGAGCTATCTTCGGCACATTGTCTGCTTTTGAAAATATTTCCACATCCACATTATTTCAAAATAACTAATTAGAAAAAACATGAGAACGGCAAACATTCATTGACTGTAACTAAAGAAACTGCAATATTTAATTTATGCAAGCTGCAGAAGGTTCCACATGCAGTTTAACCACATGTTCAGGGAATTAAAAATTCTTTGCATACACATTATTGAAGTTTTCCGAAAATCTTTAAGATTGCGCCACTTTACAAATAACCTTATAACATTTAAGAGCAGTCAATCTAAAAGCCATGTCATCTAATAACCCACTCAAACTGGCTACAGATACTACTAAACCTGACCCATCTTCATCCTCTCATCCTATCACTCAAAACTTTTTGAAGCCATGTTAGTCGCAGCTTCTCTATCATCCAACTCATCACAAATCTGATGCGACAACTCTTATAGCCTGCTCATTCCAATGTCCTGTCACCATAACAGTTTACTGCCACCAAAATTTCTCAACGTAGTGTGTTGCTGTCTGAAGACACCCTTCCAAATGATCTTCAGCTGCAGCTTATAAGTGCCTAGGTCGAAAGTGCGTTCATCGGTGTCATGCCCTATAACAAACTTAAGGCGTCTGTATTTATTGTGACTGTCAAAAGCAGAAAAATACAGCAACAAGTTTCGATCCCTTGGGACAGCTACTATATGACGACTTAACGAAACAGATCCACCACTTCCAAATTCTGTCCTGGTTCCGGCCACTTTGACTGTCATACAGAACCATTTTGCGTGTTTCACATCCAGAAGGCGAAGCAGATATTTTGCCAGTGAAAGTAGATTTCCCATTCAGAAAGTTGACTCTAATTGAAGCTTCCAAGGCATCATAAACATGCATACACACCATATCCACCGTGCTTAGGTAACTTTCTAGTGAAAAGGTGTTGGGTACACCAAAAGTATCCCAGCTATAGGCACAGCGCGTTACCAAACCTTTGCTGAAATCTTCGTCAACTTCCCCATCACCCTTAATCTTCAGATGAAACTCAAAATACATATAATCTGTGGAACCAAGTGCTCGATACGGACCTGTTAAAGCTAGCATACGATTCTGCACAGGGTTTTAGGGGAAAACAATGTAAGGGCAATGAGACGAAAGAGGAATTAGTTAAGCTCAACAAGTCAAATGCAATTCAGAACATATCAAAGGTTAAGTCAGTGTCATGACAAATTTGGGACGCAAAGATGAGGTCACCTTGTGGAACTATGCTATTAATTGTTTGCATTTCACTTGGTAAGAAGTCAAATTTTAGAATCAGATAAACTAGACAAACTTGTAAGAAATAATGATCAAACTTTAATTTTTACCAATAATTTTCTCGATCCTGACAATTAACCTTGAATATATATAAACTAGCCAGCATTAGGGATCGGAGGAATGAA
>QPGU01000616.1:23145-36310 GCA_004135705.1 Alloteropsis semialata | reverse complement strand
CAGACCTGGTGTTCACCATCTGAGCGTTAGAAACATGAGATTTAGACATAGATAGACGAACTGAATAAGATGGAACAAAGAATGCACAACAATATGAATACTAGATGTAATTACTTGTATAAGCAAGTTTTACAACATGAATATCATATAATTGACATAGATCATAAGGTTAAAGATTAAATCTCGTCTCCAGATTTAGACAGATTCTGTTAGTCCAACTAAAACAGATATAACTCTTAAACAGATCGTCCAAAAATAATGAATTTTTGACAGAACAGAGAGTATGAAATTCTGAATCCAACCCAATAGGAATCAACTCATTTGGATTTCGGGAACTAAAGATATTAAAGAAACATCCTGGCTGTGTCAGAGGCTCTAGACAGATTCTGTATACTCCACTAAAACACAGGTATCTCTCTACCAGAAAATCCAAAAATCGTAAGATTTTGCCAGAAAATAGCTTATCAAATTCTGGTTCTAACCCAACTGGTTTCATATCAATCGGAGTTCTGTAGCTTCAGATATAATTCAAATAGTACAGCAGTGTCAGATAATGACGAGAGCAGAAATAGTATGATGTGATTAAAGATATATAATGATAATGATTGATAAAGAGATTAAATAAACCTTAAGAACAGAACCCAAGACATAACCCAAACTAAATAAATTTATTGATTTAATAAAAATGATGTTGTGTGGTCATCACTCCACAAAACACCGCAATCATACAAAACTCCAAATCACCAAGTTTAGCACACAGCAAAACAATCTCACACCTAAGCAAAATCTAACACACCACTAATTAATCGAACTATCGTTTATTACAAGACCCGAACAAGACTGAACTCCTATCATCCTAAGGATCCCTAATGATGGTCCTGCAAGACGAAGAACCAAAGCGAATCCTCTTGCGCGGCGGCGACTGAACATGAGCATGTAACTCGTCCTTAGGTGGTTGAGCATCTCCTCGACGCTCTGCCTCTAGCTCTTCAATCCTCTGATGAGCTGCTTCAATCCTAGCATATGCCAACTCTAGTTCTGAGTGAGTGGCATCCAAGTTCTCACTGAGCGCGCTTGTAAGGCCAACCTGAGCATTCATGGTACCGCTCACAATGGGAGGCGCTGTGAGCTCTACCATGTTACTCCCACTGGCTCGGCGCGGGTAGTGCCTGAAGAAAGAATTCGCCAGAGACGACTGATGGTTGTGAAGAAGAACATACAAGGCACTCCTTGCAGCGTCATCAATCCCAGCTGCAAAGGTGGTATGTGGAGAAATAGCCCTGTGTGCCCTCAACACCAAGAACTTCCTGGTGACCTCATCAAATGCTCTGACATGCACAGTCACGTACCACAGCTCAGGATAGCGTGAGCTTTGGTACCTCTCTCCAATGTACTCAGGCCTGATTGGGTTTCCCTCCTTCTCCAGAATGAACCGGAGTACCCTGGGGAAGAACCCACTCCCATCAGTGGTGCGCTCTGTAGTCATCCACCTCGCAACGGGAGAATCATCTGAGTAGTTGTCCACATCTGAGTCTTCTTCATCACTGGAGTCAGGTCCATCATCATCCCCATTGTCATCACCTCCTGGATCACCTCCAGCTTCACCCTGTTGAGCTGGAACGTCAACAGGTACCTCCTCCTCGTCATCATCCTCCACTAGGACTGGTGGCACCTGAACTGGAGCTGGCGGCTGCTGAACTGGTGCAGCATCGTCCTGACGAACACACCTCCCTCCAGTCCTCTTGCGAGCGGTCTCCTTAGTCCTAGCCATCTTCAGAAAAGACCAGGCCACGTAAGCACAACTCTAAGAGGTAAGAGCAAAAACAGGTAGATAGAAACAAGACCAAGATATAAGATGAACAGAGTAAGGATAGAGCAATATAAGACAAAAATAAATTTTTGTTTAGCCAAAAGCAGATAGAGTAAGCAATAGCGGAAGTAAGAAAGGACAATTAAGGGCCTAAAAGACGACCATGCTAACTAGGCTAACGTCCTACAGTCAACACTGCTCTGATACCACTTCTGTCACACCCGGTTTTTGAGGAATAAAACCAAGTAAATCACATGTGCGCCAGGATCCGTTCACACACACATGATGACATCATTAGCAGTATCAAACCAATGTATATCGAAAACAAAAGAGAGTTAAGTAATATTATTACAAGCCACAAATAATATCCTTAACAAAAATAAACGTCTCATCTAAGAACTGATAATAGATCCATCCACAGGCAGTCGACTGGTGGAACGCACACCTAGAACTCGTCAAACTCCTCGATGTAGTCTCCACAAGTATCACCCTCTGAGCCGCAGATAAACAAGTTTGAGTACACTTATGGTTGGTACTCAGCAAAGTGGAGTAATAAATAAATATGACATGCAAGGCTTTAATCAAGGATGGCAATAGGCTATAGCATTAAGCAATTTTAGTTGGTCATGTTTTTAATTAGCAAGCTTAACTAAGTATAAGTATATACCAACCCAAATAAAGTATAGAAATAAATGCTCAACAAGTAACCATGATTTAATTCAACTTCAAGTTTAATTATCATGAGAGGATCCAAGCCGCTCTTAACCGTGAGCACGGCCGATATATCAGTTTTACACTCTGCAGAGGTTGTACACTTTACCCACACACAATGTAGAGGTCATGAGTCTCTTCAACACTTCCTTAGGTGAGGGGCCAGAGAAACATTACATGACCTTTACAAAGAATTATTAACATGAAACAACCCGCTAAGGTTTCAAGCCATAGCAAAGCATAACCTTTTCTAATCGCCGAGTTACTTACCAAAGCATACTCCCAAGAGATCTGGCTATACCCCATCTATGCTTCCCCTCTTGCCCTTTCGGTAAGATTATTACAAGTTAACTCTTCTAATTAATTAGCCATGACCAGAGCCCGTTAGTTATGTGGTTGCACTGTTTTCTCGGGTTGTCACTCCATGTTCCAATTAAAATAATGATCTTGTTTATCGTCCAATGAGCATATCACATATTCATAAGTTCAGCATTAATGATCTCCATAACCCAAGTGTAGAGCAACTAAGCAAAGCTACCCAACAATAATTAAATACCCAGGTTATGCAAGGAAATAAGGTAAACAAGACTAGGCACATCCCTAAAATAGGTCCCATCAATATTATAACCATGCATAACATAAAAGTAAATGTGATAATAGTATGATTATCCTTGGGATAAGCATGATCAAGGACACTTGCCTTCTGCGAAAGGCTCCTGCTGCTCAGAGTCTTCAAAGAACTGCTCCTGCTCCTCCTCAAACTGCTCTCCTTCTAAACGCGTCACACGATCACATACAAGAAGCAATACAACAAAATAAGAAACAATACACCAAACATATGCAACAGAACAAAACAACAGAATAAAGCTACTGTACACGTCCTAAGGATCACGTGAGCGCAAGAATCACCTAATTTGGAGCTAAAACGTGGAAGATATGGCTAAAACAAGGTAACAGGGGCATAACTGCGATTACCAGAACTTCCTAAGGACTAGACAGTAAGATTCTAGGGGCATAAACATAAATACGTATAGAAACCGAAGGTCTATGGCGTAAAAAGGCAGGCTCGGACGGCGGCTACTATTATTTGAAAACTCGGGGTTCAAACCTTAAGAAAACTGGACCTAGATGTAAATACTTTGAACTAAGGCTGGACGGCGGGTTAATATCCAAAAACCTCAGGGGCTCTTAACTAAAAACGCCACGGCTGACCGGTACCCTTCTGGTTGACCCAGATCTGGGCGGCTCATCTGGGGATGGACGGCTCTGGTTGATCGGGGCGGCGGCCGGCGGCGCTGCACAGCGGTGGCGGCGGCGAACGGCGGCGCCGAGCGGCGAACTCGCCGGAGAAACACGGAACCGAGGCTACGGTGGTCCAAACTTGATGATTCTTGAACCTAGAGCAAGCTAAGGATACGGCGAACTCACCTAGGTGGATTTCGACGACGATTGCGCGACGTAGATGCGGAATCGACGACGACGGCGGCTCCGGCGACTCTGTGCACGAACGGCGAGCTCCATAAGCACCCAAACCGGTCAATAAATAGATGAAAAGGGCCTAGCGAGCTTCCTTACTCGCGTGCGGTTGTCGGGGTGGTGCCTCGGGGGCCGGACGGGCGGCGAAGGCGTGGAACCGAGCGGCGGCAGAGCTCCTGCTTGAGAAACGGCGGTGCGGGCGGCTAGGGTTGGTTGGGGAGGCTCGCGGGGCTTGCGGCGCGGTTATATAGGGGCTAGGGGAGGCCCGGGGCTCGCGGGGTAAATCAGTTAGGATTCGGCGCGGGGCGGGGGAGGATCCGGCGTCGGGCTCGGCCGAGTCCGAGCTCGCGGGGAAGAGACGCCCGACAAGCGGGGTCTACGCGTCGGCGACAGGTAGACGGGCCGCACGCGGGAGAACGGGCCGGCGACAAGCTGGAAAATGGGCCGGGCCTCGTCGGCGGTTAACCGGACCAAGGGGAAAAGGCCAGGGACCAAAACTCAGACTATCCGAGAGTTCAGGGAGGTTTTCCGGACTAAAACTAAAAACTACAAAACTATCTCAAACAAATGCAATTCAAATCGAATTTAAAATAAATTTAAACTCTCTTTGATTTGCAAACGATACAAAACACTATGCAGCGGCATGAATGCAACAAAAACTTATTGAAGCTAATAATTAATTATTAAATTGAATAAAATCCTAATAAATTCCAATTAAATCCTAGAAATTTATTAAAGCCCTAAATAAATCCTAGAAAATTCAGAATTGGTTTCTAAGATTTATTGTGATGAAAATTAGGGTGTTACAGATCCTCGCCACTGTCGTAGCGGCCTCCGCGCCGCCTATTGTAAGCTCGGTGGGGGCGGTGCTCCCGGTGCTCCCGGGGCTCCCGGTGTTCGTCTCGTCGCCCGGCGTCTCTGTTCACCGTGACCTCGTGATGACATGCAGACTGCTCCTGTCCGTGCTCCCTGGGGCCTCGCTGGCGTGACGCGGAGCTTTCTGCTTGTTGAACTGCTGCGGTCTCCAGAAGCGCACGGAGCTGTTGATGGAACCTTCGATCTTCAGGCGCCGCTGGTTCAGGGTGTTCACGGAGCAGGACAGCAGCTGCTGCGAGGTTCTGGGACGCTCGGTTGAAGACCGGCGCGTCGTGGGCGTTGTTGTCGATGACGATGTTATGGTGCACCTCCCGTGCGCGCGTGCGGGCGGCCCCTCCATCCGCGTTCTTGCCAAGCTCGCGGTGAAGTCGCCCGCGCTCGTCCTCGAGTTGACGTTGTGCCTCGTCGAGCTCCCGCAGCCGGGTCCGCCGGGCATCGCCGGCAGGGTCGTTCTTGGGTGGCGCCTTGGCGTCCTTGGGCGCCGCTTTGTCGCCCGTCGAGCTGCTCGCAGCCTGTACGTCCCCGTCCGGGGTGTGGCACATGAAGCACTCGCGGGAAGGGTCGAAGTTTGGCGGAGCCCACCTCAGTCGCGGGCACGTGTTCTGTCCGCCCGTCATGCCCTTGGCGGCTGGAGTGGTAGCGGGGCTGAGTTCCGTCGATGCCGGGGCGACCGTCGGATCGCGTGGCAGACCCGGCTGTCCCTCCGGGTACATGGCGCCGTAGTAGTCGAGGAACTCGTCCCAGAGGAGCTGCTCTTCTCCTCCAACTTGGAGGGCGAGGTTGGTGACCATGTAGGAGAGGTTGCGGAAGTGTTCCTGGGTCGGGCTCCGTCCCAGAGCGGCCGCCAGGTCCCCACCGAGCAGGTCGAGGACGAAGGCGGTGGCCCCTGTGGTGGCGTGGGAGGGCTTAGGCCCCTTGTCGTGGATCGTCTTGTTGCCGTCGTCGCAGGCGAGCTCGGGGCGCACGAAAGTTGCCCCGATGATGGGCTCCACCGACTTGCTGAAGACGAAGTCGAGGGAGCCGAACCGCAGGTGATCGCCCGGCGCCAGCGAAGCGCCGCCGTGGGCCATCCGGGCCCTTGTGAAGTGTCGTGACACGCGAAAAGCCCCCTACCTGGCGCGCCAACTGTCGGGGTTCTCTACCACCGGCAAGTAAATTTCTACGATCGCGTGTCAGGGTCCGGATGGTGACTCAAGAGACAGGGGATTTAGACTGGTTCGGGCCTCCGGAGAGTAATACCCTACGTCCAGTGAGTGCCAATGTTCTCAAGTCCAAGTCTGTAGTAGGGGGTACAAACTAGTCGGGAGAGGGAGAGGGTCCCAAGTCCCTGTGCTGTGTGAGCGGGTGTGCTGTTCGTTCTGTGTTCGAATGTTCGTCTGTTGTCCGTCGTCCCCCCACACTGGTGCCCCTTCGGCCCCTTTTATAGTCTCAAGGGGGAGAAGGAGGCGGGGAGGTAAAAAAGAGGAATTACAGTGGGAATTTCGGCCCCGAGGCCTTTAACTTGCGCCGCATGCCGAGCCGTACAGGGAGCAGGTGTTGACGGAGTGGGCGCCCCGTCGGACCCGGGATCGTACATCCCGGGTGGTTGATGTAGGTGACTTCTCGGGTAGGCTCTCGGGTAGTTTCCGGGTCGTGGTTGACTCGTCCTGGGCCTTCGGGAGTTCCAGGTGTCCTCCTCGGGCCCCAGGTGTCGTCCTTGAGCGCCAGGGGTCGTCCCTGGGCGCCCGGTGTCGCGCATGCGTTCCCCCCTGGACTGTGGCGTTCCTGTTAGGATGAGACGGATGCCACTGTGGCTGCCGTGGCAAAGGACGGACGCCCATCATGCTCTGGCACGGCGGGTACCAAGTGGGTACGGCACTGGATGGGCCGGGACGGGACGCGGCCAAGTAGTCTGGCCGGACGAGCCGGAGACTCCTCGGGGGCGGAGAACTCCCCGGGCGAATCGGAGAGCCACTCGGAGGCGGAGAACTCCCCGGGCGAATCGGAGAGCCACTCGGAGGCGGAGAACTCCCCAGGCGAATCGGGGAACCACTCGGAGGCGGAGAACTCCCCGGGCGAATCGGAGAGCCACTCGGAGGCGGAGAACTCCCCGGGCGAATCGGGGAACCACTCGGAGGCGGAGAACTCCTCGGGCGAATCGGAAACTCGTCGGGCAACCTCCGAGCTGTCGGGGCATGGAGAATCCGCTTGATTTGGGTCTTCGGCTTTTGTTCTTGAGGGGTGGATTATCGTGAGGATCCGGGTTAAGGGCTTGGTTGGGTACCCCTAATCCAGACCCTCGTCACCGGAGGCGCCCCGCCGTTTTCCGTCTTCGCTCGCACCCTCTCTGTTTCGCCGACCGGTGGGTCCCGCGCGTCAGCGCCTTCTTCCCCGCGAGCTCGGACTCGGCCGAGCGCTCGTGCCCGACCCCGACCCCCTGGCCGCGCCCGCATCCGAACGGATTCCCGCGTATCTCGGAGCCCCTAAGCCCCTATATAGCTGCGTCGCCAAGCCCCGCGTGCGTCCGTCTCTCGAGCAGGAACGCCGCCGCCGTTCGGTTCCAAGCCGCCGTCGTCCGACTGCCCCAAGCGTACCTCCCGGAGCTCGGTACGAACGTAAGGGAGCTTCCTAACCCGTCTTTGTCCATCTATTGCTCGGATTCGTCGTCTAATCGCTCGCCACCTTGGACAGTGCTGCCCGGAGCCGCCCTCGTCGCCGTCTCGCCCCCACCACCGTCCGAGCGTCGTCCAAAACACCCTAGGTGAGTTCGCCGGATCCTCAGCTTGCTCTAGGACCAAGATTCGTTGATTTTGGACCACCGTAGCCTCTGTTTCGCGTTACTCCGGCAAGGTTCACCGTCGCCGCCGCCCAGCGCCGCCGCCTTCCCTGTCTTGCGCCGTCGCCCGCGTAGCCGGTGACTCAGGACCGTCGGATCAGCGATCGACGGATTGGATCTAGGTCAACAGCCCACGTACCGGTCAGCCATGGCTGTTTTATTTAAGAGCCCCTCTGTTATTTGGAAATTAACCCGCCGTCCAGACTTAGTTCAAAATAATTACATCTAGGTCCTGTTTTATTACAGATTTAACCCTGCGCTTTCAAATATTTGTAGCCGCCGTCCTGCCCTGCCCTTTTACTCGTTAAACCCTGAGTTTGTATACGTATTTATGTTTATGCCCCTAGAATCTTACTGTCTAGTCCTTAGGAAGTTCTGGTAATCGCAGTTATGCCCCTGTTACCTTGTTTTAGCCTTATCTTCCACGTTTTAGCTCCAAATTAAGTGATTCTTGCGCTCACGTGATCCTTAGGACTTGTACAGTAGTTTTATTCTATTGTTTTGTTCTGTTGCATATGTTTGGTGTATTGTTTCTTATTTTTTTGTATTGCTTCTTGTATGTGATCGTGTGACGCGTTTAGAAGGAGAGCAGTTTGAGGAGGAGCAGGAGCAGTTCTTTGAAGACTCTGAGCAGCAGGAGCCTTTCGCAGAAGGCAAGTGTCCTTGATCATGCTTATCCCAAGGATAATCATACTATTATCACATTTACTTTTATATCATGCATGGTTATAATATTGATGGGACCTATTTTAGGGATGTGCCTAGTCTTGTTTACCTTATTTCCTTGCATAACCTGGGTATTTAATTATTGTTGGGTAGCTTTGCTTAGTTGCTTTACCTTGGGTTATGGAGATCATTAATGCTGAACTTATGAATATGTGATATGCTCATTGGACAGTAAACAAGATTATACTTTTAATTGGAACATGGAGTGACAACCCGAGAAAACAGTGCAACCACATAACTAACGGGCTCTGGTCATGATTAATTAATTAGAAGAATTAACCTGTAATAATCTTACCGAAAGGGCAAGAGGGGAAGCATGGATGGGGTATAGCCGGATCTCTTGGGAGTATGCTTTGGTAAGAAACTCGGCGATTAGAAAAGGTTATGCTCTGCTGTGGCTTGAAACCTTAGCGGGTTGTTTCATGTTAATAATTCTTTGTAAAGATCATGTAATGTTTCTCTGGCCCCTCACCTAAGGAAGTGTTGAAGAGACTCATGACCTCAGGCTATATGAGAATACATTGTGTGTGGGTAAAGTGTACAACCTCTGCAGAGTGTAAAACTGTTATAACAGCCGTGCTCACGGTTACGAGCGGCTTGGATCCTCTCATGATAATTAAACTTGAAGTTGAATTAAATCATGGTTACTTGTTGAGCATTTATTTCTATACTTTATTTGGGATGGTATATACTTATACTTAGTTAAGCTTGCTAACTAAAAACATGACCAACTAAAATTGCTTAATGCTATAGCCTATTGCCATCCTTGATTAAAGCCTTGCATGTCATATTTATTTATTACTCCACTTTGCTGAGTACCAACCATAAGTGTACTCAAACTTGTTTATCTGTGGCTCAGAGGGTGATACTTGTGGAGACTACATCGAGGAGGTTGACGAGTTCTAGGTGTGCGTTCCACCAGTCGACTGCCTGTGGATGGATCTATTATCAGTTCTTAGATGAGACGTTTATTATTGTTAAGGATATTATTTGTGGCTTGTAATAATGTTACTTAACTCTCTTTTGTTTTCGTTATACATTGGTTTGATACTGCTAATGATGTCATCATGTGTGTGTAAACGGATCCTGGCGCACATGTGATTTACTTGGTTTTATTCCTCAAAAACCGGGTGTGACAGAAGTGGTACCAGAGCAGTGTTGACTATAGGACTTTAGCCTAGTTAGCATGGTCGTCTTTTAGGCCCTTAATTGTTCTTTCTTACTTCCGCTATTGCTTACTCTGTCTGCTTTTGGCTAAACAAAAATTTATTTTTGTCTTATATTGCTCTATCCTTACTCTATTTATCTTATATATCTTGGTCCTGTTTCTATCTACCTGTTTTGCTCTCATCTCTTAGAGTTGTGCTTACGTGGCCCGGTCTTTTCTGAAGATGGCTAGGACTAAGGAGACCGCTCGCAAGAGGACTGGAGGGAGGTGTGGTCGTCAGGACGATGCTGCACCAGTTCAGCAGCCGCCAGCTCCAGTTCAGGTGCCACCAGTCCTAGTGGAGGATGATGACGAGGAGGAGGTACCTGTTGACGTTCCAGCTCAACAGGGTGAAGCTGGAGGTGATCCAGGAGGTGATGACAATGGGGATGATGATGGACCTGACTCCAGTGATGAAGAAGACTCAGATGTGGACAACTACTCAGACGATTCTCCCGTTGCGAGGTGGATGACTACAGAGCGCACCACTGATGGGAGTGGGTTCTTCCCTAGGGTACTCCGGTTCATTCTGGAGAAGGAGGGAAAATCCAATCAGGCCTGAGTACATTGGAGAGAGGTACCAAAGCTCACGCTATCCTGAGCTGTGGTACGTGACTGTGCATGTCAGAGCATTTGATGAGGTCACCAGGAAGTTCTTGGTGTTGAGGGCACACAGGGCTATTTCTCCACATACCACCTTTGCAGCTGGGATTGACGACGCTGCAAGGAGTGCCTTGTATGTTCTTCTTCACAACCATCAGTCGTCTCTGGCGAATTCTTTCTTCAGGCACTACCCGCGCCGAGCCAGTGGGAGTAACATGGTAGAGCTCACAACGCCTCCCATTGTGAGCGGTACCATGAATGCTCAGGTTGGCCTTACAAGCGCGCTCAGTGAGAACTTGGATGCCACTCACTCAGAGCTAGAGTTGGCATATGCTAGGATTGAAGCAGCTCATCAGAGGATTGAGGAGCTAGAGGCAGAGCATCGAGGAGATGCTCAACCACCTAAGGACGAGTTACATGCTCATGTTCAGTCGCTGCCGCGCAAGAGGATTCGCTTTGGTTCTTCGTCTTGCAGGACCATCATTAGGGATCCTTAGGGTGATATGAGTTTAGTCTTGTTCAGGTCTTGTAATAAACGATAGTTCGATTAATTAGTGGTGTGTTAGATTGCTTAGGTGTGAGTTTGTTTTGCTGTGTGCTAAGCTTGGTGATTTGGAGTTTGTAATGATTGCGGTGTTTTGTGGAGTGATGACCACACAACATCATTTTTATTAAATCAATAAATTTAGTTAGTTTGGGTTATGTCTTGGGTTCTGTTCTTAATGTTTATTTAATCTCTTTATCAATCATTATCATTATATATCTTTAATCACGTCATACTTATTTCTGCTCTCGTCATTATCTGACACTGCTGTACTGTTCGAATTATATCTGAAGCTACAGAACTCCGATTGACATGAAACCAGTTGGGTTAGATCCACAATTTGATAAGTTATTTTCTGGCAAAATCTTACAATTTTTGGATTTTCTGGTAGAGAGATACCTATGTTTTATTGGAGTATACAGAATCTGTCTAGAGCCTCTGACACAGCCAGGATGTTTCTTTAATATCTTTAGTTCCCGAAATCCAAATGAGTTGATTCCTGTTGGGTTGGATTCAGAATTTCATACTCTCTGTTTTATCAAAAATTCATTATTTTTGGACGATCTGTTTAAGAGTTATATCTGTTTTAGTTGGACTAACAGAATCTGTCTAAATCTGGAGACGAGATTTAATCTTTAACCTTATGATCTATGTCAATTATATAATATTCATGTTGTAAAACTTGCTTATACAAGTAATTACATCTGGTACTCATATTGTTGTGCATTCTTTATTCCATCTTATTCAGTTCGTCTATCAATGTCTAAATCTCATGTTTCTAACGCTCAGATGGTGAACACTAGGTCTGGTTCAGGAGTTGATCAGCCAGCTGTTCCTCGCCACGGTCGCCAGCAGCCCCCAGTGCCACCGCCAGCAATGGATCAACAGTTTGTTGCTGCTCAGATGGCGCTTCTGCAGAACATGACTGCAGCCATGACCAATCTGCAGAACCAGCTGAACCAGCAGGGAGGACAGGGGAATCAGCCACGGGACAGGCACCGTGAGTTCATGAGTCATCATCCGCCCACCTTCTCACATTGTGCTGATCCACTTGATGCGGATGATTGGATCAAGAACATTGAGAAGAAGCTGGAGATCACACAGTGCACTGACAGGGAGAAGGTCCTGTATGCTTCAGGACGACTTGGGGGTGCAGCTTCTGACTGGTGGGACTCCTACGCCGCCGCTGCTGCAGATCGTAATGCTATCACCTGGGATCAGTTCAAGGCCAGCTTCAGCGATCACCATATTCCTGCCGGTGTGATGAAGCAAAAGAAGAAGGAGTTCCTCGCTTTGAAGCAGGGGAACATGTCAGTGGCTGAGTACAGGGACAGGTTCACTCAGCTGTCTCGCTACGCTCCAGAGGAGGTGGACAATGATGCGAAGAGGCAGGATCACTTTCTGGAGGGTCTTAGTGCTCCTATTCGCTACCAGTTGATGGTCCACACTTTTTCTACCTTCCAGCAGCTGATTGATAAGGCTATTGGTGTGGAGTGTACACGCCGTGAGATGGGCGACCACAAGAGGAAGCTTCTTCAGCAGGGTCAGTCAGGCAGCAGCTCTCGCCCTCGCTACTTCCAGTCACAGGCTCAGGGTACGCCGTACCGTTTAGGAGGACAGGGTGGACAGCCTCAGCGCCCCGCTCCACAGTTCCAGCGCTCCAGCCAGCAGGGCCAGCGCACTCCTTCTACCCAGGGTCGCCAGGGTACTCCAGCTAGCACGCCTGTGAGAGGTGCTACCCCCAGCACTCCGCCCGCTCGTGGTTGTTTCAGGTGTGGGGAAGTTGGCCATTTTGCTCACAACTGTCCCAAGGGTTCTGGTCAGTCTTCACAGGGTCAGGGCAGCAGCACTCCCAGACAGGTCCAGCAGTCACAGCAGAGGAATGGGAACCAGACTCCACAGGGCAGCAGAGGACAACAGAGGTTCACCCAGGGCAAGGTGAATCACCTTGCAGCAGAGACCACTCAGGAGGCTCAGGATGTTGTGCTTGGTATGTTCCTTGTTAACTTCGTCCCCGCCTCAGTTTTATTTGATTCAGGAGCTTCTCATAGTTTTATTACTGCTCAGTTTGTTGCTAAACATAACATACCTATGTCCACAATGAGAAGCGACTTGCTAGTTAGTTCACCGGGGGGGAACATGAAATCATCTTATAGATGCCATAATGTTAAACTGAGAATTTTGGATAGAGATTTCATGGTTCATCCTATAGTGCTAGAGCCATCTGGGATTGATGTTATTCTCGGAATGGGATGGTTAGCCAAGTATGATGCAGTAATTCAGTGTGCCAAGAGATCAGTACTTCTCACCAGTCCAGAGGGGGAAAGGATTGAGGTAGATGCTGCCATACCTTCATTAGCAGAGGGCACAGTTCATCAGATGAAGGGAGTTTCATTG
>QPGU01000616.1:0-14417 GCA_004135705.1 Alloteropsis semialata | reverse complement strand
CCCCTGTCGATACCCATCAGTCCTTCTCTTCAACAGAGGCCTCGTACAGGAACTTTTGTGCCGACTTGCAAGCTTCTGCTGCTAGGAGAAATCTGAAAATTATGCGTAGAAAACAAATCCGAAAATTTAGCCCACAAATATGGAATTAGCTGCCCAACATTTTGTTGGCTAATTGATTAATTGTCAATTGCAAGATGATGATCATAGTAGTCTGCAGTCTGCACTCAGTTCATAGGTCAAGGTGGAATCAGAAATCAATCATTGAATGACGTACTGCATGTAAAGGTTTTGGATCTCACCCTGACTGAGTCCTTATGGATACAATCTGCTCAGCAGGCAAGCATTTTCCGGATGCAATCCATGTTCCTGCTACGAGCGGCCAGATGCAACGATGTGCTTAAGGGAACATGTAGTAGAGAGCAATAAACAAATAATCGTTTGTAATCTAACTGCAAAAGAGAAACCAGTTCAGCCGATCCCTGCCAAGCCTCAACAGCAAAGATTGAGGGGCACAAACATCTAACCGGGAATAGAGTCTGACAACCATGAGGCAAAGATCTCACCATAAGTTGCCATAGGTGTGGTCTGCGCCGCCCAAGTCAACATGAGCTCACACTACAGTCTCTCGTACAATCACACAGGCTCAAGTCAACACGATTCTATCCAGAATCCAGATTGCTTAGCTAAAATCATGGAACATTACATGCCTACGATGGCTGAATTGAACAAGTCAATCATACTGAATGAGCATGATCAAGGGGAAGAGGAAGGGTGAATGTACAAGCTTACCTCCATGTCCTTCTCGTTGGCCTCCTCGCCGGAGGCAGGGGTGGCTATCGGCCTCCTCACCTCCGTAGGACAGCGAGGCCGGTCGCCGGCCGCTGCGACGCCACCGTCGGACGCCGCGCGCTCGTTCCCCACCTCGTCGCCGTCGACCTCGTCGTTGCCGGCGCATACCCCGCGCGACAACCAGAGGGCGGGGAGCCGCCGTAGTCGTCTAGTCTAGGTTCCATCACGCCCTCGAATGCCAATGCTAGGTCATCTGCGGCCGCAACAGGAGGTGCAGAGCAAACCCTAGTGGCCCTCCTCATGGGCGGCGGCTGCACGAGCAAAGGCGGACGGGCTTTAGGGTGGAGACGTGGAGCAGAGGGGCGCCACAGATAGATGGCGGCGCGTTCCGCGAGCGGAAGACTGAGGGGAGGGTCACAGACGGAAAGGAGATCGTATAGTTCACGTTTTATTTTTTTGCAGGCAGACTTTCTATCCGACGAAGGAGGATCTTCCGCGGACCGACGCACGCGGTGGCGAGGGAGACTGCGGGTGGAGCGACGAAACTCTCCCGGGGAAACGCGGAGGCGAAAAAAAACCAAGACTTTCGTTCTTTTTAGGAGTACTAGGTTCGTGCCCGTACGTTGCCACGGGAAGGAAACAAAATTGTATAAATGATAGAATTGACGCACCAAAAAAACTATGCTTATTTAGATTACCAAACGAGAGTGACATACACGTATATTTTATAACTGAAGCCAATACATAATTATTTGAATGTGTTGGATAATATGAATCTCATAATTAATAATCCAAAATTTAAAAAGTTCAACCAACACGTTTTCAAAATAAAACCGTAGGAACATCATTTGAACTTCTCTGGCTAACCACTCTATTTTATTTCATACTTTTTTTATTTGGCTAAGATATTTTTTGACATCAGCCGGAAGTAATTTCATGTAGACATTTGCATCAGATCCCAGTACATCGTTCACAAAACGACGTCTCATTGTGGGACCATCCTGTCCATTTAATGGATTAACACGTAAGTTTCATGGAGGCCAATAGTATAAGTATTTGGATAGCAGTAATCTGTTAAAGTATAATTCATACACTCACGTTGATTATTTGCATGCGTCTAGTCGTGCACATAGCTGACATGTATTGTAAAATCAGGAAGCCACTTGAATACCTGCAGCAGGCAAATTGACAATTAAGCTATTCAGGCACTTTAAATAACAAAAATAATCACGGGCAGTAGAGCCAAATTAATACTTACCCATCAGTGTCGTTGGCAATGTCCTCTGCACGTTTGAAAGGCCAATCATAAATATCATGGTTCCAGTTAGGTATAATTTCCTTCATTGTAAACATATACTTTGATGAAAATTGCGTGAACGCACGAGCATATGCTTTGAAATGACAGTCTTCAAACTTCTTTGGAACTGGCCTCGAGTCAACCATTGTTACCGTTTTGTTCTGTACGTTGTACACGTAGAGCATGTAGTGGGTGCGATTTGCCCATGGCATTAGGAACTGAAACACGAGAGTTATGAAGTCACGAAAAATTTTCGAAGTGAAGAGAGGGTTAGGAGCCTTACGATAGTGCAACGTGAGATATCATAGTTAATAATTTCCCATCTTCCTACTGCTTCAGCGTATTTCTTAATAGGATGCCTTTTACGGTAATCTGAATGGCGCCTTAAGTCACACATTGTCTGCATGAAAAGGAATGTTGAGTTGCATTGTAATAAACAAACATTTGAGATATCTGGGCAAACTAAACAATAACAGAACTTACACAGAAACGTAAATCCATGTAATGCTTCGAGATCTCAGTTTTGAAATATCTCAACTGTTTGAACTCACTGTAGGCACGAAATCGAACACCTATGTTGAAACAGTCTTGGGAAATGCCTTGATCAGCTCTCAGTACATCTTGGAGATTTTTCAGGCTTAAAGTAATATTGTAGGGGTCAAAGCTGCGCACCCAAGGTTTCCTGTAAAACCATTGATTGATTAGGTTCATACCAACTGATAATAAATTATTTTATTGAAGAAATATAAATTGATAAAATAAATGACATGAAACTTACAACAATGCTACCGAATCATCAATCGCCATGATATAATCACACAATATTTCTATCCTTTCTTCCTTGCTTAGTGGTATATTCATCTTGGTAATAGAACTTAAAAACGCATCAGTTTCTTGGTTATCATGGTATACAGTTTCTTCTGTCTGCGATAGCATAACTCCATCTGTTGGTTTGTTGTCCATTAAACTTTCACTTCCTCCACTATGCTTCCTCTTGTTGGAATTGTTAGGATTCCCAATCAAAACCACATCGTTCGGGCTCCCAGGTTCTGCGTCTTTCTGATCGTATAGTGGACATCCTTTCCTTATATTTAGCTCTGACGATAATAAAATTGCCGCAAGCTTCAATCTGAAGCTTACCATGTCATCCTGCATGACAGCGTAAAATTAATTTTTTTACTACGTAATTCTGTAAATGATAATCTTGGTAAAACCTTATTGTACTTACCTGCGTGAAAAAGTCTGACAGAACATTCCCGGTCCAATATTCCACATAGTTTACCATGAAAAGGCCACATGAACACCTATTATACAAAAAAGTATATTCAATATTGCAAATTTTGAAGGTTAACATTAATATCAATAAGTATAATATATGACACATACCCATCTGTTTGCATTTGCTTTTGAAATATCTCCTTTATCGGCCAGGAAGCAACATTGAGATCAGGCCACAGGTTCTCTTTGATCTCATGGCGATGCGCTACATATTCAATCTGTTTTTCCAACCCTTTGAGCTAAATATAGATTAATAGGGGAATAAATTAGTTTTTTTGCATGCAATAATTTTAATAGAAAATTATACGTATGTGGATAGAAAAGCTCACAGCAATGTGGAGTTCTTTGCGGCCCAATAGAGTACCCAATGAATCGAGGATCTGTATCTCTCGTTTTTTAGCATTCACTACAGCAAGATACCAGTGGGTATTATCTATATTAATTGGAAGAAAGACCTAAACAAAAAAAATATAACCATTAGGCAGAAAAAGCAAGGAAAGCAACAACATCTAATTTAAAATAAATGGATTACCATGTCATGTTGAAGGTAGTAGCACACCCTTTGAACCAGGTATTGAGTCTGAGAAGTGCCTTTGGCTATGTATGATTCCTCTACATTGTAATGATCACGACCATCTCGCTTCATTGAGGCAGTCATATAACAATTTTCTATGTAGGCTGTACCACCATCTCTCTTTGTCATATTATCTTGCCCCCGTAGCAAAGCTATGTATGCGTTTATAATCTGACATGATTTCAGTTCAATGCAAAGTATCTATAATAGAACATATATTTATGTAAATAAAAAATTTAATTACCACCTCGTCATTTACGAAAGCTTTTGGATTAAAAAGGCATTCCATTTGAGTTCTCCTCACGAGGGCATCGTCCAGTATGCTTTTGATAAGCACAACCTCTGGATTTCCAGGATCAGACGGAATTTTCCTAGTTTCTTCTATGATTAGTAAATCCTCGCTAGTGGCCATGTAATCTGTTAAGAACATTGACGCAATGTATGGTACTGTTAAGGACCAAAACTGTGGGAATTGGAAACAATACAATTTTACACATGTATTACCTTCAGGATGCATTTTGTTCTGGATCCTTTTTGGCTTATTGTGTCCATTTCTCCTCTCACTAATCTGTTTTTTGTCCTGGGATTTACTGTCCTGCGTTGATCCGGTTGTAGTGTCGTTTTGCACACTGAGAGTAATATTGATCGTCCATTAGCAGTTAAACTGGTCAACCATTAGCAGTTAAACTGATAACATCAAACAATCTCACAGTGAAAGGTAAATTTGTACCTATGTACCACTGCCTTATCAGTAGCCGCAGTTATCTCATGGCTAGGTGCTGCTCCACTACCATTTTGATCTGTGTCCTCCATTGATTCCTCGATTGAGTAGCATGTCCATATCATAGTGCACTGAATCTTCAGGGACACAGACGCCATCATCAGGAAGCGTCTGGTCAAGAAGTTTGGGGCTGCCATGCTCTTCCATGAATCCCTGCACATAGACATAGTAAACAAAACGACAAGGATCAATGAAAATAGTGAAAATGTGAACATTATGGGATAAATGAAAATGTCGAAAAGAAAGTTTATATATCCATCATTTTCACTTTAATTATAACACTGACTGATCCCAAAAAATGGCAGCATGCTTAGTGATGGTCTTGCGTTATCAGGCTAACATTAGCTAAAACTGTTCCCCTTAATTTCACCTATCAGCACACAATTTTGTCACAGGTTTTTTGCAGTGTTTTGGTGTCTATCTACAGTCAGCTAATAACTTCTATTTGCAGAGATTGTGTAGTACAGTAGTTCTAGTTAAAATTCTGTTGTTGCCCTTTTTCTTCATCTGATATCTTGTCTTATCCTTTTATGCCTTGTTTATATCTGTCTTCCAGTGTTTGCTCTGTTTCAATGATAGTTGGCTCATATTTTTATTTTTTTAGAGCTACTCGTTAAATTAGTTCATTATTTAAATTATAATGCTAACTGTAATATAATCTTGTCATGTCTGAATTTTTTTTAGAAATTGGTCTATGTTGGAAATTTCCTCCTATGTTTTTGTTGCCATTCTCTTAGTGATATAATAAAGCGTCTAACCTGCAGTTTGCTTGTAACAATAGGTATCCTAAGATTCATGTTTGTTTTCTGGCATGGATGATCTGCATCCTTGACTATCTTTAGGTGGACGTTCTTTTCCGTAAGAACTTATATTAGTTTACTATCGTGTGGGTGGAATTTGATGTATCCTGATAGTGATTGATTACACTCAGCTGTCTGCTTTAGGATATACAGGCTAGGAGGGCTCAACCATCAGGTACCATCAGGAAATTGCAGCTATACTATGGTGTTCACTGGGTGTTTGATAGAGGGAAGTTCAAATCAGTTACTTGCAACTGCTGTTTTGATGGCCTTCATGAGATTAATAGCACCGAGTCATGGAGAGAAGAGTTTTCCAATGTGCGGAAACTGTCAGACATACAGAATTGCTTTTGAGGGGAGGATCACAATGGATTTCAGTTCAGTTCACAGAACTAATACAGAGGACCATTCAGTTTAGTGCAGAAGTGCTCCAAAATTTGTAGAAGTTCAGTCAACTGAAGCTCTTTGCTACTTGTGACAGACTTACTGGAGTTTCATATGATATGAATGTGCTACCCATTTATCTGGTTGTATATAAGGACGATCTCTCTGTAGTGATCAGTTGCAAGTGCTCAACATGTCAGACAGACAGCGTGCCATTTGATAGCCAACAAAGCACTAAATGTAGCTATGTCTCAAACGATTCAGAACAATGTGAGTGCAACAAGTGAAGGCCAAGACATTCAGAATGGGCAAAACCGATTGAACTACTTTGTGCCTTGGCATGTGACCTGCAGGAAGATGCTGGCAATTTTCAGTTGGGTGCAAGGTGTAGCTGCAACTGCAGGGAGGTGATCATTTGTGTGGGTGTGAGCTGTCACTATGAGATATACTTTACTGAAAAGATTTGTGAGAAACCTCAGTGCAAATTGATAAATGATGTGAGCAGCAGCAACTCTATTCATCGAGATGGTGCAACCATACTCTAGATGGTACTGATGTGGATCCTTGCAAGGGAAACTGGCACACTGGAGGGGCCATAGTTTGCTATGCAGGTTGTGCATATGACTTTAGATTCAGAAGGGTATGAACATCGTAAGCAAGTGATGAAAATGGTGTGGTCACTTGGGAGTTGTCAAGGATCAATGAGTACTGCCGCCTCAGTTGGAACTCAGTCGACTATATCAAGAGGCGGCATGGAGTGATTTCTTATATATATATGGCCAACAAGTATGTGACAAGTAAATGGCAATGGATGTGGACTGTATACTTATAGATGTGCTTGATGAAATTTTCTTATACATATATATGGCCAACAATATCTGTAGTGTAGATTGGAGAAGCCCTGGCAATAAAACACATCGCCAACAAGTAATTTCCGATGACACTGAATCCTAATACGTTTTTGAAATCTGAAAAATGATAGTCAATTAACAATGATGAAATAAGTCTTGTTGCAGGTTGTATTCAAGCCAAACAGAGAATAGTTTTGCAAGCCTTCTCGACCTCTTTCCACAATCAAAAGTAAACAACAGGATTAACAATTTAAGAAATAAAAAAGTTTAGCATGCTCTAAAAAAACTAACCATAGTGTAGCAGTAGGAAGCCCAATCAGTAAAAGGTCTGCATTAATGTGGTAACATGGGGGGAAAACAGACTGAACTAAAAAAGCAATGTGTACCGCTCTATCTTATGTCCTTATCACATAAATGTACAATACTTGCACCAGAAAATGAAAGGCCATGTATTAGACAGAGAAAGACATACCTTAAATCACCGGCAAGTTAATTAGCATGCAAGATGTTTGAAAGCTTTGACTGACCATATGCTCCTCCAAATCTAATACACCTGCAGACCACAAGGTTTGGATATCAATAGTCAATAAAATCCTTTCCTGCAAACTAAGGCTTCGACTCATTAAGATTATCTATGCCTAGTTTGGGTGCTGAACTTATTCTTATTATCAAGCATACTAAATTCAAGCTCATCGGGGAAATAGACCCCCTTTTAATGGTAGAGAATTACCAAACACAGACCAAAAGACAGCAGCAATATTACCTTGGGAAATTACACTGCTTTATTAGATTAAAACAAAAGAGGGCATTCAACGGTTGTAATCTATAATCTATGCGGAAAGAAAAGAGGGCATAATCAAATGGGAATAAAAAATCCCGGCCTCTCTAATAAGATTAGTCAATGTAATTTCAATTTATACCTCTGGTCCCTCTACTCCCCAATCCGGAAACCAAACAGATCAGGTTATTCAATTTATACTTTGGTGCCATCTTTCAGCTGGATAAGTGTCACATAGACACCAGGTTCAAACTGCTCGATTAATTGCAAATTCACCCTGGGCCTTTGCACTGTTTTCCATGAAGCGAAGGGGGGCAGCGAAGCGAAGGGGGGCAGCGATGTTGGTCAGTAGATCAAGGGGGCAGCGAAGCGAAGGGGGGCAGCGATGTTGGTCAGTAGATCAAGGGGGGCAGCGAAGGGGGGCAGCGATGTTGGATAAACCATTGGATTGCTAACTCACCGTACAGAGGAGACCGCGAGGACAGATCGTCAATGGTGGAGGTTCCTTCCGCCTCCTTCGACGCGTGCTCCTCGGTCGTGCTCGTCGGTGGGGGCAGAGGCGAGCACGGGGGCGTCGGCGTAGCGGCGGGGCGTGGGCCTAGGCAACGGCCGGGGCAACAACGCTCCTTCGCGATGGAGGCCGAGGGAGAACCGAGAGGGGCGCCGAGAGAAGGACCTGATCACGGCGGCGAGGAGGTCCTGATCACGGCGGGGAGGAGCACCTGATCACGGCGGGGAGGCGGCGAGGAGGATCGATGACCCCCTACGCAGAAGACCGGGAAGGATCGGAGGCCGTCCTCCAGCGCCGAGGAGTCACGCGACGCGAGAATGCGAGACCGGAAGGGAGTCCGCAGATTGCGCGAGCCAATTGCCGAAGAGATCGCGGATCGCACGTAAGAAATACGAAATTCAAATCGCAGGTTTTCAGTGCCGCGCTTTTCAGACTTGCACGCGCGCGCCAAAACAAAAAAAAGGCAGTGAAAATTTCAATGTTTGATGCCTATAAAAGGAAGGACGGCATCGACGTCTCAATGGGCAAGAAGAGGCTACCTGTGGGGAGAAGGAGTCGACCTCATCAGGGATTACTTCGGATTGGAGCACCTGGGTCTCCGCCGTCCCTCCGACCCTGATCCAGGAGATCCAATAGGTAAGCACGAACACCCTTCTTTGCCGTCGACCTAGATCGATCAGAATATAGTCAATTACCGTGTTTGTTTATTATATGGTTAAGGGAATGATTGAATACATGACATTCCTTGATCGATTGGAGTTGTCATCAGTTCATCCGATGAGTACTTATGACTAAGGCTCTAATCTGTTTCATTCGCATTCTAAATTGGCTACAATGATGGACTGGGATAATAACAGTTTCTTTTGTGCAATATTTGGAATCACCAGGCTTTGATAAACAATGAGTTCACCCGCTCAATCTCTGTCAAGGAAAAGGGTGTATGCCAACCATCCAATGCCTGCATGGACCGAGCCGACCAACTACGGGTAATTGACATCTACAAATTCGTACCCCTCTCATGTAGTCGTTTCCTTTCCTGAGTTGTGTATGCTTGTACCATGATTTTTGTGCAAATGGACATGTAGGTGGATTGAGTTCCACCAGGTTGGAATAGATCACATCTTTTGGAGATGGAATCTGGCGGTTAGGGTTTTCTGGAAAGGAAGTATCCGAAGGGAGCCAAATGGAGTGAGATACTTGCGCATTGTCTTAGTTGATGAGGAGGTACGGTGATGGTTTAATAATGCAATTTTTTTATTATGAATTTCAATTAAGTGACAGCAAACCCTGGTATGTGATTCAAGGGAACCAAAATGGAGGCAGTAGCATATGGAGAGCATAGCAGGACGTTTGCCAATTTGGTATTTGAAAAAGAAGAATACGTGTTTAGGACAGTTGCGTTTGCTCCAACTTATGTTCCAGGCGAGGACAATATGTTTAGGCTATGCAAAGACTTTTATGTAGTGCTTTTTCCACACACAGAAATTCTTAGTCCAGGGAGAAGTCTACTTATTCCGCAATGTCCTCTTAACTTCACTGAATTTGAGGATGTTTATCGACAACCAGAAAACACATTTGCAGGTAATCTACAACAATTTTTTGATTTCTTAATTGTTATCAGTTTTTCAGTGACATAATTAATGTTATTTTCTTGTGTATGAAGATGTCATAGGTGTCATAGTTTATATGAGCAAAACCCACGATAGGAATGACTTCCGGAAGCGTCCGTCGAAGCATGTGGTGATAATGAACAATAGGTACATAGATTATTGCTGATTATTATAGTTTTTCCGTAGACCCATAATAAGATATTATTTAACAACTTGCAGGAGAAAGCTGATCATTATACACGTGAAGGATGAACACCTTCTGCGTCATATTTGGCAATGGGAGCCCGCTGCTTCAGGACTTCACGTTTTGGCTGCCCTTCATGTGAAAACTTTGAGGCTACAAGGTATTGAGATGATAATTTTTTTACTATAAAGATTGTAATTACAGTGTCATCTTAACTACATTTTTTACCCCTTCCGATTAGGTGGAGTAACCACAGTTGGACATAGCGAAATTGTGTTCACTCCGTACTCTGTTGATTACTATAATTTGCAAGGTGAAAATCTTTTAGTCCGAACTATGTATCCATCTGGATTCCTCTAAATATTTGTGCACTGCGTAACCTACTCTAATATGCGGTTTTGCTTTGCAGGTTTTCGCGCTCGCATACTCAAGGAACGTTCCAAAGTCCAAGCTTTAGGACGTCGTGCAGTGAAGGTGATGATGGAAAAGGCATAATCGCAGCTAAGGAGTTTTTAGAAATAAGAGTACTGCAGTTTAGGAAAGATTGAAGGCCTCTTTTTTTTAGCATATGAACACCTTTTAATTTGCAGTAGCATGCAAGTTTGAAACATTTTGTTTGGCATTCACTGAGTTCGAATAGTAGCATATTGTTTGGCATTCACTGAGTTCGAATAGTATCATATTGTTTGGCATTCACTCTGTTCGAATAGTGGCTCTGGTTATATAATGAGAATTTATCTCGGTTATATGATATTCAATATTTTTGTTGGAGTCTAAATGGCTACATATCCCATGGCGACACAGCTAAACACACACATACGTGCCGCCCGGCCCCTGCAGCAGTGTCACATAGTATTCATTACGCTTGATAAAAAAAACAGAGGAACCAATTAAAGTAAATTCAGATGTGCCTGTTTATATTTGTTTAGATCATAATCTTTAGATTTTCCTTTCCAACTGTGGTAAAAGATTGGTTCAGATTTTCAATAATCAATGTGTCACAAATTATTTGGGCACGACATTGCATTTGCATTAATTATGAAGCACTATTTGTAGTAAAATATCTGTTGGGAGTTCGCACCACTGGTTCTTCATGAACAAATTATTCCTGGAAGACATGGTTGGCTAACTAACGTAACTTCAAGGCAAATGAACAATTCGCAATATGTAGGTGCTGGTATTTAAAGGCCGAATGCTAACAACCTTTTTGGAATGTTTGATTTTAAAGGGAAAATAATAGCGATCATTTAAAGAGATATCACATAAAGGGAATATTCAGATCCAATCTTCATCCGGATTTGTTTAGATTTTCCTTGCAAAATACCCTAGGCGCCTGTTTAGATTTGTTTAGATCCTATCTTTAGATTTTTTCCTTAACATATGTGGCAAAATATTGCGAGGCTTCGGCAAGTTTAATTTAACATCTAACAACGACGCTGGATACGTCAACGTGTAGCAATGTCTCGCAGTTAATTTATTTAACAAAAAATATTTTGATGTCACGATTTATTTATATTTTTAACAATTTATGTAAACATGCAAAAGAAAAGTATGAGAGTATGAGAGTGTAATTATTTGGAATTCAGTATTGGCGGATGTGTCCGCATATTTAAACTGGGGCTAACGCACCCATGTGTTCGGTGTGGGACTAATTAAGCAACGGGAAACATAATTAAGCTACATTTTTGGGCCGAATGCCGGACGCTATATTGGGCCGAGACAACATTGACCAGCACCACGCCGGCTAATCCATCGCCAACCACCATTCAAATAATGCCAGAATTCCATCACATGTTCTAATAAAATAGAATGACAGAATTTCATCGCCAATATCACATTCATAACAGGAATCTGAAAGACACATAGTTCACCTACAAAATTATCTTGTAGACAGACTATCTTTTGCATGTAATAATATAAAACAATAAAAGTAACCAAGACAAAGTTTATCTTTTATACATATGGAACCTCCTTCATTTTGTGTTGCCTTTGCCTGTGCTATAACATGTGGAAATGCAAAGAATTGACCTACAAAATAAGTGGAAACATCAATAATATAAATTAGATTGGATAATGCATACATAATTTATAATAAATAATTAAAAGATAGATGTGACTGTAAGTTATATTACCTAAACTACAATGTCAGCACCTCCTTGAAGACAATATTTGCAGTGTATGTACCATCCATCGCTGACTCTTTTTTTTTCCATTTGTTGGACTTCACATTTTTCCCCTTCACAGACTTCTTTTTCTTCTTATTGTTGTTCGCCGTCTCTTTTTCCATCTCAGCGTTTGGTGGGATAGCAAGTACTTTAATATTGGCTCGTGCGGTGGCTCTAGAGAGCGCAACATACAATTGTCCATGGGAGAAAACCGGTTCCGGCAAGTAGACTCCAACATTAGGAATTGTTTGCCCTTGTGACTTGTTAACAGTCATGGCAAAACTAAGCCTAATAGGAAACTGCTTTCGCTTGAACTGGAAAGGGAACATCTCGTCATCAGATGGGCATAAAGGTATTCTAGGTAAGAATATTCGCTTTCCCGCATGCTGACCAATCACAATTTCTGCATCGATGGAGTTCCTCTGAAAACCACGTACGACAAGTCTTGTACCATTGCATAGTCCGTTTGCAGGGTCAATGTTTCTAAGCAGTATTACTGGACAACCAACCTTTAGCTTCAACACATGCGGAGGTAGGCCGTTCGGTGTCAATGAGTTAAGGAACTCCGGAGGATAGAAGTTGCGTGGATCGTCCACCGCGGAATCAAAACTATGGTACACAACCTCACCACCTCGGAAACTGTCAATCATCTTCATATTAATCCTATCTACCCATTCATTCCGTGTAGTCAAAATTGCTCTAGACGTGATATAACCTGTATCTGCCATGTTTTCATTCAGGTTTGGGAAAATAGTATCAATCAACTTGTCCAGATCATTGTCCTCCCCGGTATAAGGCACACATATCTCATCAGGAAGTCGTACATCACCGTCTGCGTTTTCTTGCTCCGTGCCACCACCAATGCGCAGAAGATAATCGGCAAACCAGGGGTCGCTCGCTGCCCTCATGTTACGCACCAGCTTTAGGTGACGCATGGAATCCCAGAGATAAGACCTACGAAGGGAGGCATCTACAATCTGTCCCCTAGAACCCCTCCGAACAACTGGTAACACCTGTCGAAAATCGCCACCAAACACAATAGTCTTGCCACCAAATGGGATATTGGGGCAATCCATTATATCACGAAGGCTCCTGTCAAGGGCCTCCACTGCTTGTCTCTTTGTCATAGAAGCCTCGTCCCAAATAATAAGAGATGATTGCTGTAAGAGCTTTGCTGTCCCGCTTTGCTTAGTGAAGTTGCATACGGAACCATTATCAATAGTAAGTGGTATCTTGAACCGCGAGTGAGCAGTTCGGCCACCTGGCATTATTGAAGCGGCAACACCAGATGTAGCAGTCGCCACTGCCAATTTGTTCTCACTCCTAACCTTAGCCAGTAGAGCTCTATAGAGAAAAGTTTTACCAGTTCCACCAGGACCATCGACAAAGAACAAGCCGCCTGCCTCTGAGCCGATAGCAGACATTATCTCATCATAGGCACGCCTCTGCTCTTGATTCAGTGACTCAAAAAGGACAACTTCATTGGGCTCTGGTTGAATTATAGCCTCCTCATATATCTCTCTAGCAACACCGCTGCCAGCATCATATGACTCATCAATTTCAGGAAGAGGGAACGACTTTATGTCCTTACCCATGGATCGCAGCATGTTTCTTATATCTATTAAAACCATCTGCTCAACGACAGCTGGTGATGGATTATTACGACTATAATCCTCTGACATTGCCTCAAGGTGTTTCTGATACAGTGCAAAGACATCACTTGGTTCGCAGAAGACCAATATGGTTGCAAATAAGCGTCGCAGCGATGAAGGCATCTGGAACAGTGAATTTTCATTAATACATTCATCAAGCGTGTTGTCTTCTTCAATAAGACCCAATTTTTCCGCGGCCTCCCTAAAGGTGGGCTGAACAGCCCCATCAACTGTCTTGAGATGGTTGAAAGAGGTCGCACCGACCACATTGTTCAGGAGCACTCGAAGGAAATAACGCTCCCCCTCGGCTGGATTGGCTGAAACGATTCTCCCAACCTGTCCTTCTCCTTTTTTTTTCCTCGGCTGCCAAGTTTTGTCCTTCCACGTGAAGTATTGTGGGAAATCACGATACAAAATACCACGTGCATTCTCATGATCCATGTTGGCCTCAAAATATTTTGTCAACATGGACTCTTCCGCCCCGGGACGATTGACCACATTCTCTATTTTCTCACGCTCATGGAATGCCACCATATGCATATCCGGGAGATGGCATTGGAGCTGTAGCACAGGGGGGTGGTTCTTACTTAGTTCAAATCCATAGATCCTCCATAAAGCTTCGGGAGGAGTAACCCACCTTGCATCTCTAAACTGTTTGATCTCATCAACATCACCGGTGTTAGTTGCTGCCCCCGCTTCAGTCATAGCCACAGAAGCTCGGTCATGTCCCTTGTATACGTACTTGAAGAGATATTTGACAGAC
>QPGU01000417.1:9713-40485 GCA_004135705.1 Alloteropsis semialata | reverse complement strand
AAAGTCTGCCATGAGCTCATCTTCTCTTTCCCAAGTAGCTTCATCCTCGGAGTGATGACTCCACTGCACTTTGCACATTTTGATGACTTTGTTCCTCGTGGCTCTTTCTGATGTTTCTAAAATCTTGACCGGATGCTCTGAATAGGTCAAATCATCTTGCACATTCAGCTCTTCTAGTGGCAATTGCTCTTCAGGCACTCTCAAGCACTTTTCAACTGAGAAACATGGAACACATCGTGAACATCTGATAGTCGCTCAGGCAACTCTAGTTGATATGCCACTTCACCTTTCCTTTCCAAGACTTGAAAAGGACCGATAAAGCGAGGTGACAACTTCCCTTTGACCTTAAATCTGCGTAGTCCCCTGATAGGTGACACTTTGAGATACACATAATCTCCTACTTCAAAGGTCAATTCTCTTCTTCGGGTATCAGCATAACTCTTCTGTCGGGACTGAGCGGTCCTGAGATTATCCCGGATTATCTGGACTTGTCTCTCAGCTTCTTTCAGAATCTCTGGTCCAAAGACTTGGTTCTCGCCTGTCTGACTCCAGTACAAGGGTGTTCTACACCTTCTACCATACAGCTTCGAATGGGGCCATCTTAAGACTAGATTGATAGCTGTTGTTATAAGAGAATTCTGCGTATGGCAAACTCTTATCCCAACTGCCTCCATGCTTAAGAGCACAAGCTCGTAGCATATCCTCCAGGATTTGATTCGTTCTTTCAGTCTGACCATCTGTCTGTGGATGATACGCTGAACTGAAGTTAAGCTTGGTGTCCATTGACTCATGCAGTTTCTGCCAGGAGCGAGAAGTGAACTGAGTACCACGATCAGACACTATCTTCCTTGGCACACCATGAAAACACACAATCCGAGACATGTACAGTTCTGCTAACTTGGCTCCCGAATATGTGGTTTTGACTGGAATGAAGTGAGCAACTTTAGTCAATCTATCCACAATAACCCATATAGAGTCATAACCATCCCGAGTGCGAGGCAAACCCACTATAAAGTCCATGCCAATTTCTTCCCATTTCCACTTGGGTATCTTCAGTGGCTGTAACAGACCTGCTGGCCTTTGGTGTTCTGCTTTCACTCTCTGACAGACATCACACAAAGCCACATGAGTTGCTACGTCCCTCTTAAGACCATACCACCAATATTTCTCCTTCAAATCTTGGTACATCTTAGTACTACCGGGGTGAATAGAATAGACAGTATCATGAGCTTCCTTCAGAATTACCTCACGAAGACGGTCATTGTCAGGTACACAGATTCTTTTCCTGAACCAAACTGTCCCTTGATCATCTTCAGTGAAATCTGTCGTTTTCCCAAACCAATCAAGTTCTTGATCTCCTTGATCTTAGCATCTGTCAACTGACCTTGCCTGATTTCCTGCTCAAGAGTGGGTTCAATCTCCATAGTCACAGCTTCTGAGTTATATAGAATTCCGAGATTGAGTCGTTCCATTTCCCAACACAATTCTTGAGGCATCAGTCGAGCTATAGCCATGTTAGCTTGACTCTTCCGACTCAAAGCATCTGCTACGACATTGGCCTTGCCAGGATGATACTGAATATCCAGGTCATAGTCCTTTATCAACTCTAACCATCTGCGCTGTCTGAGATTGAGATCTCTCTGAGTGAAGATGTACTTCAGGCTTTTATGATCCGTGAATATCTGACATTTATTCCCAATCATATAATGTCTCCAGATCTTCAGTGCATGCACAATAGCGGCTAACTCTAAGTCATGAGTTGGATAGTTCTGCTCATGTTTCCTCAACTGTCGAGAGGCATAAGCCACCACTCTTCCTTCTTGCATCAGCACACATCCAAGACCGAGACGGGAAGCGTCACAGTAAACATCGAACCCTTTGTGTATATCTGGCATTATCAACACTGGGGCTGTGGTTAACCTCTTCTTCAATTCCTCAAAGCAATCCTGACAAGCTTCATCCCATTTGAACGCTCGTTCCTTTTCCAACAAGGAAGTAAGCGGTTTCACGATCTTAGAGAATCCTTCAATGAATCTGCGGTAGTATCCCGCTAATCCAAGGAAACTCCTGATTTCAGACACATTCTGAGGTGGTTTCCAATTCAACACATCTTGAACCTTGCTGGGATCAACTGCTATACCTCCGTCGGTGATGACATGTCCGAGGAAAGCAACTTCCTTCAACCAGAATTCACACTTGCTGAGCTTAGCATACAACTGATTCTCCCGAAGCTTCTGCAGTACTAACCTGAGATGTTCCTCATGTTCTTCTTCATTCTGACAGAACACCAAGATGTCATCGATGAATACCACTACGAACTTGTCAAGATAATCCATAAACACCTTGTTCATCAAGTACATGAAGTATACTGGGGCATTGGTCAATCCAAAGGACATCACTGTATACTCAAACAACCCATATCTGGAGGTGAATGCTGTCTTGGGGATGTCTTCAGGTCGAATCCTCAACTGGTGATATCCTGATCGTAGATCGATCTTGGAAAACACCTTAGCACCTCTCATCTGATCGAACAGATCTTCAATTCTGGGCAGGGGATACTTATTCTTGATGGTAGCATCATTGAGAGCTCTATAATCAACACACATTCTTCTAGTGCCATCCTTCTTATCAACAAAGATGACAGGGGCTCCCCAAGGTGATGAGCTAGGACGGATATATCCTTTTCCTAATAGCTCTTCTATTTGTTTCTTTAATTCACATAGATCCTTAACATCTAACCTATAAGGTCTTTTGAATATAGGTGCTGTGCCAGGTAAGAGATCAATGCGGAATTCAATGTCACGGTCGGGAGGCATACCTGATAAGTCCTCCGGAAAGACATCGGTGTACTCATTCACAACTCTGATCTCCTCCAAAGGTGTTCCCTTGACTTGGTTCACGGTTGCCACATCCTTGGATGACCTGTTTGCCACGAACTCAACTTGATCTCCGTTGGGACTGGTCAAGAGCACTGATTTCTTGGCACATGGAATAACTCCTTTGCATCTGGCTAACCAATCCATCCCGAGAATAACATCGATTCCACTAGACTTTAACACTATCAGTTTTGCTGGGAAATCTACACCCATGATTTTCAGACTCACCCGCGGGCATATGTGAGTAGCCTTCATCTCATTGCCCGGGGAACTAACTAATAGTGTTTTCTTCATAAGGCTCATAGGTATATTATGCTTTTCCACAAATTGCTCAGTAATGAAAGAATGTGAAGCTCCAGAATCAAACAAAACTGATGCAGGTTCAGAGTTGACGAGAAACGTACCGAGCACAACATCTTGAGCATCCTGGGCTGACTCAGCGGTGACGTGGTTCACCCGACCACGCATGGAGTTCTGCTGGCCCTTGTTGCCCTGAGGTTGCTGATTCCCATTGCGAGCTTGTGGAGCTTGGGGACCATTGGGCCTCTGACCCTGGAGTTCTGCATGTTGCGCTTGGGGCAGTTATTGGCATAGTGCCCCACATCTCCACACTTGAAGCAGCCGTTGGGTGGACGCGGAGCAGCATTGTTGTTGTTGTTGTTGTTGTTCCCGCTGTTACTGCCATTGCGCACTTGAGCGCCTGGGGGACCACCAGACCTGATCTGCTGGAAGTTGGGGTTGTTGGGGACCTGCTGGTTGAAGCGCTGGGGCTGCTGGGGTCCACGATACTGCTGGTTCTGGAAACTTCCGCCTTGTCCTCCAGAGCGGAACTGAGATCCCGGCTGAGAGTTGAAGCGCGGGCGGCTGTTGCTGGACTGTCCCTGAGCCTGGGACTTCCTCTTGAGCTCACCGAGCTCCTTGCGAGTGCCCTCCAGACCAATAGCCTTGTCCAAGAGCTTCTGGAAGGACGGGAAGGTGTGGCTCTGAAGCTGGTACTTGAGTGGGCCGATCAGACCGTCCAGGAAGCGGTCCTGCTTCTTCTCGTCGTCATCCACCTCATTGGGCGTGTAACGGGACATCTGGATGAACCTGTCCCGGTACTCGCTCACAGACATCTGGCCTTGCTTCAGTGCCAGAAACTCGTTCTTCTTGAGCTTCATCACACCAGCAGGGATGTGGTGTGTACGGAAGCCCTCCTGGAACTCCGCCCAAGTGATGGTGTCGGGGTGAGCATGGGCAGCAGTGTAGGAATCCCACCAGTCAGATGCGGATCCCTCCAAGCGTCCGGCAGCGTACAGGACCCTCTCACGGTCAGTACACTGCGTAATGTCCAACTTCTTGCCAATGATCTTCAGCCAATCATCAGCGTCCAGGGGGTCTGCTGAGTGGGAGTAAGTTGGCGGGTGGTGACTCATGAATTCCCGGTGCCTGTCCCGGGCCTGTGGAGCCATCTGAGGAGCGTGCGGGTTCTGGTTCTGCTGAGCCTGCAGGTTCTGCACTGTCTGAGTGAGTTCCCTGAGCAGCTGAGTCTGGGCTTGCATGAATTGCTCCATAGCTGGGTCCAGAGGTGGTGCTGGGTTCTGCTGGTTGGCAACGTGAGCACGTCGGACACTGGGATGTCCTGACCTCCGCCTCTCCTGGTATTTACCATCTGATTGTTAGAAGAATATTTTAGATAAGGCAGATGTGCAGATAAGAAAGAATGAAAAGAACAGAGCCAGAAAAGATATGAAAGAAGGAAAACAGAGCCAAGAAGGAACTAAAACTGACTTTAACTTAATAATTTAAAAATGCATTTGTGGCCATCACTCCACAAAGCACAGCATTCAGTACAAGAACTCCAACTCAAACATGGTTCAAACAAACAAGGAAAGATACACATCGCACGTCCTCGCAGGAACGGATCTAACGCGACAACTACTCCTGGTGATCCTCAGCTCCTACAACACCAGTGAAGTAGCCTGGCTCTCCGGGGCAAAGCCTCTTGCGCGGGGGTGAAGCGGTGGGGCAGTCCGACTTCGCTGACACCACAGGTGGCGCTTGGCCCGCCAGCTGTGCCTCCAGATGCTTGATCCTGACCATGGCGCTGAACAGCCTCTGGGTAGTGTCCACCAAGTCAGTCGCCATGCGCTCCGTCTCCGTGTTGAGTCCACCAGCAACACGGGCGATGTTGGTGAAGCGGGGCTCCACTCGACCTCCAAGTGGCACGTAGGTGACCTCCGTGCCGCTAGCCCGCCTAGGAACGTGGCGGAACTCCGTGACACAGAGCTCTCCACGGTGGGTGTGGCACAGGGACCACAGCGCTCTCCTGGCGGCGCAGCCGACAGAAGCCTCGGAGGTGGAGCAGGGTATGTCGGAGTCGTGGATCTTCACCGTCTTGTACAATCTGGGGGTCGAGGTCTCCTCCCGGATGTGGACTCGGGTGACGAAGAAGTCCGGGATCCCTGTGTTGGTGATCTGCTGCGTCTCGTAGAGTGGCTTGACGTTGTTCCCCAACTCAAGCAGTACCTCTGCCAGCATCTTGGGGAAGACGCCAGGCTCCTCGACGGAAGTCTCGAACCCATAGGTTGCTCTCACAACCTCAGGCTCTCGAACAGGCACCTCGTTCTGGCCAACACCAGAAGCGTCGTCCTGCGGTGCGTCGTCGACGGGAGCGTCGTTCTGCTGTCCCCCAACAGCAGGTGCTGGCGCGTCCTGGGGGGCAGCAGGTGCAGGGACCTCCACGGCAGCAGGGGCAGGGACCTCCACAGCAACAGGTGCAGGGGCCTCCACGGCAGCAGGGGCAGGGACCTCCACAGCAACAGGTGGTGGCACCGGTGGAGTGTCGGCAGAAGGGTCCACCGAGACGAAGTAACCGCCACCCTCGTCCTCGACGAAGCAGTGGGTAATCTCGGGGTCCTCCTCCTCTACACGTGCCGTCACTGGAAGCCTGGGGGTGGGCGCGAAGGAGCGATACGCCTCCTGCCTCCGGTGCTCTTACGAGCGGTCTGCCTCGGCCTGACCATCTGTAACAGAACAAGGACAGAACTAAGTACGAGATCAAATAGATGAGACAAGTCAAGAGTAAGTTTTTATGTAAATAACATTTTCCCTAAGAGCAGAAAGGCTGACTAAGACTGAAAAAGTCCTCAATTGCGACCATTTCTAACTAGGCTCATGTCCTACAGTCAACATAGCTCTGATACCACTTCTGTCACACCCGATTTTGAGAACAAAATCGAATGCATCGCATATGTGTGCCAGGATCAGTTCATCACACACATGCTGACGTCATCAGTGTACATATCACAAGACCATGTTCAAAAAGTAAGGAAAATTACATAACACAGTACACTCACGATAGTTCGACACAATGTCTTAAACGCACACCGAATAACTAAGCGGAACAGCTTCAGGACTCCATCCACAGGCTATCAACTGGTTGACGCGCCTAGATCTCGTCGTAGTCGCTGTAGTACTCCACTTCAGGGTTGACTTCTGATCAGCAGGTATTTAGCAAGGATGAGTACACTTATGGTTGGTACTCAGCTAGTGGGGGAATATGCAAGGCCATCAAAAAGGGTTCAGGCTCAAGCGGTTAGCACTTTTAGTTGGTCAAGTTTTATTAGCAAGCACCTATTTACTAGGTATAAGTATATACCAACCCAAATTAAGTATAAAGTATACCAAAAGTATCCATCCAAGACCCAGAACCGCAGATTAGATCATGTTCGAATTCAATTATCATGTGAGGGTCCAAGCCGCTCTTAACCGTGAGCACAGCTGATATATCAGTTTTACACTCTGCAGAGGTTGTACACTTTACCCACAGCTAGTGTTCTCTTGTTCGCCCGGGTTTGCAAAGCCCTTAAACACTTCCTTTGGTGAGTGGCGAGGGTTCACTACAAAGCCTTTACAAAGACCAAGGCATTAACCAGTGGCCCGCTAGAGTTTCAGCAACGGTGAGGTCCATAACCCTCCCTAAAGAGGACGTATCTTAGCAAAGAATACTCCTACAAGAGGACCGAGTTATGACCCCTTCACCGGCCCCCTCCTTGCCCTTCCGGTAAGACCAACTAGTCAACCCCGAGTCTAATTAATCAGCTAGGCCAGAGCCATATTAGACTGTGGTTGCACTGTTTTCTTGGGTGGTTCTCCATGTTCCAATTAACCATGATGATCTTATAGTTAAGCCAGAAAGTAACAACATAATTGAATCATGATTAATTGAGTAACCAAGTAACAGAACCAACCCAAGTTTAAGCACGCTAAGCATTGATCTACCCCAAAAGGTAGCCAGGTGGTTCAAGGTTCAAGGTAAAAAGATTCTAGTCATGTCCTAAATAGGATTCCCATCAAAATTAATGCATTGCAGTAAAGTAAAAATGTAATTAATGAATGTAAATGGGACAAAAGAGTAATCATGAAGAGGGAGGCCACTTGCCTTCCTCAAACGGTTGCGGGTCTTCTTCAAAGTTTTGCTGCTCTTCCCCTTCTTCGAACGGCACGCTCTCTAACGATCAAATAAAGTAACACAACAACATAAATGAAAACAGTACACCAAACAGTACTAAAAGTATAGAACAAGCATTCTAAACTAAAGAGCATGCAGAGACGAACGCGTGGACACTAAAATCGCCTAAATCGGATTTAAAACGACGAAGTTACACTAAAAACAGGGTTGCAGGGACTAATATGCAATAACAACTAAGTTTGCGCACTGTTTTGAAAGAAACCGAGGGCATAAACATAATTACGTATAAAAACACAGGGGCTAAAGCGCTAAAGGATAGAACAGGGATGGCGGGTTGCAAAATTCAAAAGCTCAGGGGCCTAAACAGAAATGACAAGGGCATAAGTATAAATACTTTACACATGGCACGGACTGCGGGTTGATTAAAGGAAAGCTCAGGGACTCTTTAGCAAAAAGCCAGGCGATCGGCGGGTTTGACCCCATTTGACCGGTACGCTGGGGCTGATCTCAGCCGGACAAATCAGATCGGACGGCACAAAATGAATGGGGGCGCCGGCGACCGAAGGAGACGGCGGCGCCGCCGTGGCCGCGGCGGAAACACGCCGGAGATGCCACTGCAGGGCGCTACAGAGCACGGCCACGCAAACAAATGGCACGGGGATGTTCAGCGGGGCATGGCGAGCTCACCAGTGGGATTGATGAGGCCGATTGGGGAACGGAGGGTGCTCGTCGGCGTAAGGAGGCGGCGGCGAGCTTCGGTGGACGGCGAAGGGGTGTTCCAGCGTCGGTTGCGGCTCCTGGACGTCGGGACAGTGCTCCGGAAGATCCTGGGAACGCGGAGGCGAGACAGAGGGGTCAAGAGCGAGCTCGGGCAGGGGGTAATCGAGCGGCGGCGCGCATCACCTGGCACGGCGGCGGGCTCGGTGGACGGCGAGGAAGGAGCTCCGGCGGTCGCTTTCGTTCCTGGACGTCGGGGATCGGCTCCGGGATCTCCTGTGGTCGAGAAGGTGAGTCCAGGGGAGTCGAGGGACGGCCGGACCGCAAGAATCGACGGCGGCGGTGGCTTTACCTCGCGGCGGCGGAACGGATCCCGGCGAGGAAATTCCGGCGCAGGAGCGGTGGTTTCCGGGCTTTGGAGCTTGCGAGCGTGTGTGCGTGCGCGGAGGGGCTCGAGCGGCCTTTATAGCAGAGAGGAGGAAGACAGAGGGGAGGCGCGGCCGAGGGGAATCGGAGGGGGGAGCTCGGGCGGTTGCCGAGCCGCAGGTGCGCGGGGAGCGAGCTTGGGCGGTTGTCGGGTGAGCGTGGGTGAGGCGCGGGCTTGCGGGTGCGTGGGCGGGCGCGAGTGGAGCGGGGCGCGGTTGTGGGAGCGGCCGAGCGCGTGGGAAAGCGGCGGCGGTTTCGCGAGCGGCGAGCGCGAGAGCGGGAGGTCGGGGAAGGGACTGACCGGCGGGGCCCTCCGGGCAGTGAGAGGGAGAGGGAGGAGTCGTGCGGGGGAGGGATGAGCCGGATGGGCCGGCTTGCTGGGCCGCCTGATGGGCCTGGCGGAGTGAAAGAGAAAAGAAGGGGAGAGAGAGGGAGAGTGGGCCGGGCCAGATTGAGGAAGGAAAAAAATGGAGGGAAAAGAATAAGATTTGAACTTTATTTGAGTTTGAATTGGAGAGGATTTTGAGAAGTTTGAGAGGAATTTGACTAGGGTTTGAATTTGGAGAACTCACAATCAAACAAAACAATGCAATGGCATGAAATGCAACATACACTTTTGTTCTAATATTAATTAGTTATTGTTTAAGTAGTTAAGGCCACAAATTAAGCAAAAGAAAATAGTTTAAACCTTAATTAAATCTAAACTAATCAAAACTTTGCTAAAATTTATTATGCGATGGAATTCAGGTGTTACAGTATTTGCAATTAATTCCTGTACATTTCCATTTCCCCACTTCTTTTTCTTCAATTTATGAGTTAGTAGTTTTTATTCACCTTATTTTAAATTTATTATTTGCTAAAATCTTCTTCAATATTTGGCATTTTGTATTACCTTCTTTAAAATTTAGTATTTGCTAGAAACTTCACTGTTCCTAAATTATTTTTTATTTATCTTTGGTATATTATTTTCTTATAATGATATATGAAATAACGTAAATCTAGATTCATATTTCTATATATATTTTATTTGGTATTAGTAATATATATTAACTCCTTTATTATTCTACATTCATATTACTATTTAGTAATATATATTAACTTATTTACATTACATACCATAACGCTTCAACATAATTTGAATTACATAGCATCATGCTTCAACATAAGTACCACATTACATACCATAATAGTTCATCATAATTAGAATTACATAGCATCATGCTTTAACATAAGTACAATATTATGCTTGAACGAAATAAATGTTTTTTTTACAAGAGTGCCTTCGTTATGATCGTTGCGAGCGTAAGGAGCATCTTCATTGGCCAACAGGATGCTTGTGTCATCCTCCACACTGAACGGAGACACCTCATCACACCTATTATAATCATCTTCATCGGTGACGTCCTCGACACCCATGATTTTTCTTTTCCCTGTGAGAACAATGTGTCGTTTTGGATAAAGTTCAGAGTTGTTTGTTTGCAGAGTCCCAGTCTTGAGTTTGGTAGACATGTCCTTCACATAAAACACTTGATGCACATCCTTAGCGAGCATGAATGGTTCGTCTACATGCCCAATTTTGTTGATATCCACAGTTGTCATGCCATAGCGGTCTATATTAACACCTCCACTTGTAAGTTTCACCCATTTGCACCGAAAAAGTGGTATTTTCAAAGGTCCATAATCTACTTCCCAGATCTCCTCTACCTGGCCATAATATGAGTCCCTGTTCCCTTTGTTGTCATAGGCATCTATACAGACACCACTATTTTGGTTGGTGCTTTTGTCGTCTTGGGCTCTCATGTAAAATGTATACCCATTTATGTCATAGCCTTGGAACGTCAAGAATGAGGATGATGGTCCCCTTGACAAATACGCCAGCTGTGTATGTATTGTCTCGTTACCCATGAGCTTTTGTCGCAACCAACCAGCGAAAGTTTCTATGTGATGGCGTGTAATCCACTTCTCAGACTTTCTTGGATTTTGGTAGCATATTATAGTCTTGTGCTCCTCGATGTAAGGAGCCACCATGGTTGATGACTGCAATACAGTGTAATGGGCTTTCATGAATAAATCGTAGTTGCTACACCTTGTTTGTTTCTTCCTAACGTGCCCTTTCCAAGTAGTCTCCCCTCATGGCGTGACTCAGGTAGCCAAATCGGGTTCAGTTCGGGGATATAGTCAACACAGAATTAAATGACCTCCTCTGTTCTGTATCCCTTGGCGATGCATCCTTCTGGAAGAGAACGGTTACAAACATATTTCTTTAGAATAGCCATGAGCCTCTCAAAAGGATACATATTGTGTAGGAATACAGGACCAAGAATACCAATCTCTTTGACAACATGGACCAGGAGATGCGTCATAATATTAAAGAAAGACGGAGGAAATATCATCTCAAGGCTGACAAGGCTTTGGGCCACATCATCCTGCAGCTTTGCTAGATTACTGGGATCGATTGCCTTCTGGTTGATTGCATTGAGAAAGGCGCATAGCTTCACAATAGTTGTTCGGACATTAACGGGTAGAATTCCCCTCAGCGCCACCGGAAGCAATTGTGTGAGCAGCACATGGCAGTCATGGGACTTGAGGTGTACGAATTTCTTCTCTTTCATATTTATCAGACTCTTTACATTCGATGAGTAGCCGGACGAGACCTTAATACTGTTCAAGCAATCAAACATGTTGGTCTTCTCCTCCTTGCTTAGAGTGTAGCTAGCAGGACGCAAGTTCCAACGCCCTTTCTCTCTTTTCTCAGGATGCAGGGGATCTCGTTGTTTCATACGTTTCAGGTCCTGTCGTGCTTCAAGCGTATCTTTTGACTTTCCGTAAGTACTAAGGAACCCTAGCACGTTTACGCAAAGGTTTTTGGTCAGGTGCATCACATTAATTGCGTGGCGGACATCTAAGACCTCCCAATATGGTAGGTCCCAGAATATTGACTTTTTCTTCCACATGGGCGCCTTTTCATTTTCACTTGCCGCTGGCTGGCTGCCAGGTCCCTTCCCAAAGACCACCTTCACATCTTTTACCATAGCAAATACATATTTTCCATCCCGATGCCTTGGTTTGCTATGACTTTCGCCTCAAAATGCTTTCCTTTCTTTCTTAGCGGATGTTTCTCAGAAAGGAATCGACGATGGCCCATATACACACACTTTCTACAATGTTTCAGGTAAATGCAGTCTGATGTGTTCTAGGCAATGTGTGCATGCTTTGTATCCCTTGTTTGACTGTCCCGACAGGTTACCAAGTGCAGGCCAATCATTGATGGTCACAAACAGTAATGCTCGTAGGTTAAATTCCTCTTGCTTGTGCTCATCCCACGCCTTTACACCATCTTTGCCCCACAACAACAAAAGGTCCTCAATCAGTGGCCTTAGATACACATCAATGTCTGTTGCTGCTTTGGCCCTTGGATTAGCACTGGCATCATAATGAACTTCCGCTTCATGCACATCCACGGAGGAAGGTTGTACATACAAAGAGTCACGGGCCAAGTGCTATGGCTACTGCTCATATCACCGAAAGGATTCATGCCATCCGTACTCAAACCAAATCTTATGTTCCTTGCATCTTCTGCGAAGTCTAGGAACGCTTTGTCGATTTTTCTCCATTGGGACCCATCAGCAGGGTGTCTCAACATATTGTCTTCCCTCCGATCCTCTTTGTGCCACCGCATCAATTTAGCATGCTCTTTGTTTCTGAACAAGCGCTTCAGACGTTGTATTATAGGGAAATACCACATCACCTTGGCAGGACTCTCTTCTTAGGGGCTCTCCCTCAAATTCACCAGGGTCGTCTCGCCTGATTTTATACCACGAACATTGCAAACCGCACAGGCATCCAAAGATTCGTAGACCTTGCCGCGATAAAGGATACAATCATTGGGACATGTGTGTATCTTTTCTACTTCCAGTCCTAGAGGGCAAACAATTTTTCTTACCTCGTATGTTGTTTCAGGCAAGGTGTTGCCCTCTGGAAACATTTTCTTTATCATTTTCAATATCTCTCCAAACCTTTGTCAGACAAGCCATTAGTTGCCTTCCATTGCAACAGTTCCAGTGTGGTACCCAATTTTTTCTGGTCCTCTTTGCAATCTGGGTACAACAATGTTTTGTGGTCCTCCAACAAACGCTTCATCTTCTCCCGTTCTTTCGCACTTTCGCAGTCTTTCTCTTCATCACGGATCATGCCACCTAAGGCATCATCATCCTCATCTTCTGCAACTGCTTCACCCTCGCCCATTGCTGTATCATCTGCAAAGGCACCATATTGTGCAAAGTCCGGGATGTTGTCGTCACCTTCTTCATCACCTTCTTCTAAGAATATCCCCGCTTCGCCATGTTTGGTCCAACAGATATAGTTAGGCATGAAACCACTCTTAAGCAAGTGTGTGTGAACCACCTTCTTCAAGATGTGATAATTCTTCTCATTCTCATAGACCTTGTATGGACAATATATAAAACCCGAGGTCGAGTTAGCCTCTGCCGTGTCGAGGAATTGATGAACGCCATTAATGAAGTCAGATGAGCGTCTATCCGCGTTGTACATCCATTGCCGATTCATCTATTCACAAAATACATAAAAAATTTCAGCCCCAATATGAACATCATTTAAAGCACCAAAAAAATTCAATAATCTCAAATATGAATATATCATTTCAACATCATTTGATGCCACCAAAAAGATGTATTTCTAAAGTTCGTAATAAGCCTTAACAAGAATATCTTTTATAATCTCTAGAAATTTCGACAGCACCTCCCTTGCATTAGGAGGTTTCCAAAACCTGCAACAAACCAAGGGCACGATGGCCAACAACCACATTCCAAAATCATCAACGTCTTACTTTTGCTCATCTCAAAAAAAATTTGAAGGAGTGATTTGCCTCAGATATGTTGTCTTTCATTTGACCTTGAACTTGGAGCATAAGAAACATTACAGGTGGTAAAAAAAATTGGTTCATGGTAGGCATGGAACCATGAGACACACCCAGCCCAACCATCACAACCGATCCGTTGCTTGGGCATGGATGTGTCTTATGGTTTGATGACAACCATGAGAAGCATAACTATACAATACAAGCTCAAGCTCAAGGTCATCATATGTTACCCAGCTAGAAAACTAGGTAAAATTTGATATCATCATAGGCATGCCTAGAGTTGAATTGTTTTAGTTCAAGATATTGACAACCATGAGAAGTAAAATTGAATTTAAAATCTAACTAAATAAGAATATCATTTATAATCTCAAAAAATCCTAAACACCCTAAATATCAATGTCATTTGAAGCCTCTAAAAAGATGTAATTCTAAAGTTCGTAATAAGCCTAAATATGAATTTCATTTATAATCTCTAAAAATCCTAATAACCCTAAATATGAATAACATCATTTGAAGCCTCTAAAAAGATGTAATTCTAAAATTCATGATAAGCCTAAATATGAATATCATTTATAATCTCTAAAAATCATAATAAGCCTAAATATGAATATCATTTATAATATCTAAAAATCATAATAAGCATAAATATGAAAATCATTTAAAGTTTCTACAAATAATCCAAAAATCTAAACAATGTCTAAAAATTTGTGTATCATCTCTACACATGCAACAACTAACTATATATTGATTCTCTATTACAAATTCATAATAAAAATGAAGATTCAATCTAAAATCTCTTATTTCAATCCATTTCACAAAACACAAATTACTCAAAACATAGAGCATGAAATAGACCATACTAAACGCAAAAGAGAGAGAGAAGTTGCTAACCTTCTAACGGACTTGGTTTGCAAAATCTCCAAAAGTTATGAAAATTTTGGGCATGACCTCCCCCAACCCGAGCTCAATGGAGGATGAAGAAATGAGCCATGGCTCGGGCTGGGGAGGAAGAAGGCCCCTTTATACGCAGAGCCCCTTTGGTACCGGTTGGTGGCAAGAGCCGGTACCAAAGGGGGTCACATTGGTACCGGTTGGTGTCACCAACCGGTACCCACCAACTGGTACCTACGAGGGCGCAAAATTATTTGCGTTTGGACCCGGTACCAATGCAAGCATTGGTACTGCATTGGTACCGGGTCCAATCCAACCGTCACCGAAGAGGGTGGATGGATGGAGCATTTTCTGGTGGTGTGCCCTTGTTTGTTGCTCTATCCATTATCAAGGCAATGTGTGACTCATCTATTCAATCTGCAGCAACAAAATTCAATTCTACAAACTAAAAAAATAACAATAATTTTATGGAACAGTAGGCCATGTAGCATAAGAATAGCTAGCCATAAATTTCTGTCAAAAGAATCTCCCATTTTTTCGACAAAGGATGCATGGCATTCTTATTATACAAGACAATGTTCATAGAGCAACAATTAAATCACTCAAAATTGCAAACAGCATAGAGTTTTATGGAGAAGGGTTTTTCAGCATCGATACTGATTTACGCAAGAATTTTGCACAAATTATAAGATTCTTGCCCTATATCAGAAAATAAGTAGTTTTAAAATTACTAAAAATAGTATACATAATCATATGCACGGCTGAAAAGCCATTTTAGGAGCGATATTAACTAATACTGAATCACGTGGCCAGGAGATCCATATCAGATAAGTAAAAGAATAGAAAAGACAGATGCATTCAATATTCAAAAGGTATATAGGAATGGACTGCCTTGCCACACAATAGTAAAAACCATCACATTCTGTCATTGTATCAGATGTGAATTGTGTGCATAAAAAAAACCTTGTTTCTAAATTGTAGAAGGATGGTGGATGCCTTTGTTTATCATAAATATTGCAGATCTCGTAGTAGTATTGACGGTCCTTAAGTGCCAAATCCGACCGTCAACTACACCAATAATGAGTACACCAAACTAGAGATAGGCAATCAACTCTAACTATTTCCACGAGTTTTGGTGAATCACTATTTACAGAGGATCATATCTGCATAAGGGGAGAAAACATGCTCGAACACAGACAATATATAGTCGCAGACCACTCGATACGAGCACTAGGATGGAAAGGTCCACAAAACAGTCAAACCAACCAAACCCGTGAGAAATCTGCCAAGAATATACCCTAGGCCCACTTACTAGTAGAACAGAGGAAGGCGGTCACGAGTCGGACCAACCCAAGGTCGACCGAACACCGTGAGCGTTCGTGCACAGCCGACTTTGGTGTGAACGCCTCCTGCGCTCTCCCCTTGGCGCCAATGCAGGTTTCCATCCTTGGAGCCCCCAGTACCACCAACGAACGAAGACACATTTGTGGACAAGGGGAGAAGAATAATAGAAGGAAAGAATTGATCCCAAGGCCCCCACCACCACTATAAAAGGACCCCATCTTCCTCTCATTAATTCATACCATCCCATCACACATCAAGAGGCAAGAGAGGGAAGCTCTACTCCTAGGCCTAGAGCCACTCCGGTGGCGTAGTTGTAGGGAGTGGGTGACGATGTAGTTCGGAGGAGTGCCGGGTTTGTCGGCACCTTGCTCCGGCATGTACCTCGACGAGTGAGATCCACTTGAGTAAGCATCGGAGTTCATTTATGTGATTAGTTCTATGGTTCGGTTATGTTTCAGTTAACATTTTCTTGTGGGATCGATCATTCGTCCTTGTGACGGATGCTCTAGTAGAGGCCACCTAATAGAGATGGGTAAACCCTGTGCGATGCTAGAGTGGTAACCTTTAGCGTAGACATGGTGTCTAGGCTATCGGTTGCAGGTTGGTTATTCTATTCTCCAAGGAAAGTGAGGTAGACGGTAGGTGGTGACAGCCCTTCTGTCCTTCGTATCCCTCCATGTTCGGGTTCGGCATAGAGCTTTATGTCGGCATCACTGGGCAGACAGGTGTAAATTGGTGCCCGAAGCAAGCTCTTGATAACCTAGCCTAACCTATCCTTCAATCTTAATCCATATACAACCCTGCTACCTAGGCCAGTTGACCTTTTGTCTTCTTGGGGTGACTAGCTAGAAGACCTTTGCACATTCGTTCCTTGAGAAAATATGATACCCATGAATACTCACGAGTGAAATGCTACAATGGTAGTTCCATGCGCTTGCAGATCATTTTCGTAATCATAAGAATTACCAAGGCATATATGTGGGATATGGGTACCCCTGGACCCACCACCAACAGGGGTGACAGTCGGCTTGGGTTGACATTTGACAGTGATGTTTGCCCACCAAGGGCCGGTCCATGAGGATCTCTGAACTTGATGGACAAGACTGGTGGACACTTGGCCCACAAGGCATGTGACAAGATACTCGGATCTCGCCCGGAGATCATGGAGATCATGTTTTAACCGACTCATATTAGTTTCCTTGTTGTAGCCAGATAGGATTAGAGATAACTGACTTGTAAACCCTAGGCCATCGGCCTATATAAGACAGCCTAGGTTGACCCCCTGGGGATCATTGAAAACTCTCCCATTGTAACCACAAACACGCCATTGTTCCCTGGAGCTTTGCCGAGCAGTTCAATCCCATACGACCGAGCACAGGATGTAGGGTATTATACCTCCGAGTAGCCCGAACCTGTATAAACCTTGTGTCTCTTGTGTTACCTTGTCTTGGTTTTTCAGGACACCTTCACTTGCCAGCCTCATTCTATTATCAATGTCTGATCTGTAATATTTTCTAAATTCCTCATAAAGATCGCCAATTGTAGCTAGTGGTTCTCTTGCTATGTGCTACGCAAATGGACCTGGCCGAAGCCCTTGAATAGCTGCGAACTTTGCAGCTTTGTCCGGGATGTGAGGTGCTTGAGATCTCAGGGTGACAAACCTTCGAAAGTATTCCTCCAAGTTCTCTTTTAGTTGTTGATGTATTGTTAGCTTAGCGTACGATAATGCTTGATCTCCCATGATACTGAAGTTTTTTATCACTTCTCTCTTTAGCTCATGCCAACTATTAATGGAGAGGCCAGTAGCTTCGTGTACCAGCTCATCACTGTGCCATCGCAGACAATGATGAAGGACTTTGCCAAGACTATGCCATCTCCTCCCTCCGAAGCTATTACTACTTCATAACTCATGATGAATTGCTTGGGATCAGTAAAGCCATTATACCTTGGTAGAGCAATTGGTTTGTACAAACGCGGCCATCTTGCCAATTGCAGAGCTTCTGCGAGTGGACACGTGGGCGAGTGTGCAGTGTTTGCAAACCGGCTTCCGAAGTAGAAACACGGTGAGCCTGATGAGGACATCACCAGCTCAGATACAACCACAATGACAAATTTTGATTCAAAGGTGAAACGATTCTTTATCATAATTGTATTTGATACATTTGATGAGTTGATGCCGCGCCAAGATACGTGTTCATTGTCATTTTCAGAAATACATATATGGATCAAAAAGAGTGTTAAACACACATAGAAGGCATGGAGGACCAAAGAGGTTGATTGGGGGCCAAGTCCAAGTATTCCTCACATTCTCCACCAGGCCACCACGTCACTTATGGCCCAAGGAAAGAAAGAAATCTAATCCAACACGTTTCGGGGCTGGATTTGGACTGCAGCACTGTGCCAAATTGCGATGACCGCCACGACTTCATCCGAACTCCGTTTTGGGTGTTCAAGTACTTGATGGAAAGCTTATGAAATCTACTTTCATATGGATCTAGACTCATGTCCATGTCTGCTCCGAGGAGGCTGCAATCACCGATTTGCTACCGAGACCTATTCTGCCCACGGTGCTGCGTCACCTGATTTTGGTCCGATGGGACGTGTATCCCATTAGAGGCGCGCCCTAGGGTTGAGGGACGACCCCCACCATGTCCTGGCCATTCCCTACCTCTCATATATCTCTGTAGCCACCACAAAACAGATCAGGTTTTGTTTAGTTGTAAGTTTAGCCATTGCTACTTCCTTGTAGACGCGTGTGTTGGCGAGGCGACCCGTTCTACTTGTTCTTGCTTGTTCTTCGATTGCTTGCAGGAACGGGTGCCCAAGTGTCCGGATGATGCGCTCCACAAGATCGTGGCAGCCATAGGAGGTGGTGTATCGGTTGCTAAGGCGCATCCTTGGAAAGGTTGTAGTTGGGCCGTGAACGTTGTCTCCTCCAATCGAATTATCCCGACACCTCTCATCGAAAGATCGGGCACAAACCCTAGTGGGTTCACATCAGTTGGTATCAGAGCCGGTGTTGCGATCTGCAGTCTGTGTGGAATAAGCCTTTTGTGTAGTTTATCTTGCTATTGAGAAAAAAAGTGTTTAGTCCTGTGCAAAAAAAGGTTGGAAAAAAAGAAGAATGTGAACAAGCTACTAAAATTAGATTTTTAAAAGGGCTTAACATTGAAATTCAGGCTAGACTATTGCATAAAACGTATGATTCTCTCTCTTGTTTGATTGACCTTGCATCAAGAATTGAGATTCAATTTGCAAATGATTTGAGTGCAAAGAAATTGGCTGAATTGCTACCTACTTGTGAAACAAAAAAAATCAGTGGGTGTGGATATTGTTATGTGTTCTACTGTGACTAACTTTGGACAGAATACAAAGGAATTATTTGCACACCCATCAAAGAAAGGAGTGAAGGTATGTTTGTTTATGCTGAACAAAGCGATGCGAGGGAAGAGTTGTGTGATACTTCTTCTCAGGTTGCAGCATCACAACTAGAGTTAGAGCACTCTCTTTTTCCCCTTGCTATCCATAACATTTTGCAGGAGGATGAGAACAATACCATTCAGTGCATTGAGCAATTTGAGCAACTACACCCGCTGCTAAAGTGTCAAAAGAAAGATTGTGCAACACCTACCACGTCAGAGGTGAGTGAGCAAAGCAACACATTCAATGCTGAAATCAGTCCATGTGAGTATGATCATGCTTCACTAATATCTACAACACGACTAGTGCATGGACATGATGTTTCTATTCTTGATGATACACATGCTGAAACAAGGCATGTTCATTGCATTGCTAGTGAGAAGGAGGAGTTGAAAATTGCATCTTCTTTAAATTGTTTAGGTTATATCGAACTTGATTTTCTTTGTGACCTAAATACTTTGGAGAATGAATTATATGACAAATCTGGTCTGCTATGTGTTAATCGCTTTTCGCTTCATGCAATTGGAAAATATGATAACAGAGGGGAATATTTGATGCACAAAGTTTATATTTGCTCTAATCTGAATTCTCCTTTTGGCCTGCAATACCATGATCAAATAGGGGGCTACACTAACACTAATAATGTCTTGCAAAGTTTCCATAGTGTTTCTCTTATATAACAGGATCAGCCCAAAGAAGGGGAGCATTGCTGGTTGTGACCGTGCAGCATGGCCATCGCTCCACATTCCAACATCAAACCAATAACCATTGAATGCCACTGGAGCAAGTCGAGGACGACTTGCAGCAAAGAAATGGAGAATGATGAGGACATCACCGGCTTAGATACAACCACAATGATAAATTTTGATTCAAAGGTGAAACGATTCTTTATCATAATTGTATTTGATACATTTGATGAGTTGATACTGCGCTAAGATACGTGTTTATTGTCATTTTTAGAAATACATACGTGGATCAAAAAGAGTGTTAAACACATATTGAAGGTATGGAGGACCAAAAAGGTTGATTGCGGGCCAAGTCCTAGTATTCCCCACGTTCTCCACTAGGCCACCACGTCACTTATGGCCCAAGGAAAGAAAGAGATCTAATCCAACCGTTTTCTTGGCTGGATTCGGACTGTGGCACTGGGCCAACTTGCGATGACCGCCACGACTTCATTCGAACTTCGTTTTGGGCATTCAAGTACTTGATAGAAAGCTTATGAAATCTACTTTCATATGGATCTAGATTCATGTCCATATCTGCTCCGAGGAGGCCACAATCACCAATTTGCTACTGAGACCTATTCTGCCCACGGTGCTGCGTCACCTGATTTTGGTCCGATGGGCCGTGTATCAAGTGGGGCCCATTAGGGGCGCACCCTAGGGTTGAGGGACGACCCCCACCATGTCCTGGTCGTCCCCTACCTCTCATATATCTCCGTAGCCACCACAAAACAGATCGGGTTTTGTTTAGTTGTAAGTTTAGCCATTGCTACTTCCTTGTAGACGCGTGTGTCGGCGAGGCCACCCGTTCTACTCAATTCAGAACCCCACCCTTGTGATTTCAGATTGGTATTCATCTCCATATTTGCAATTTAGTTGCTTGTTCTACTTGTTCTTGCTTGTTCTTCGATTGCTTGCAGGAACGGGTGCCCTAGTGGCCGGGTGACGCGCTCCACAAGATCGCGGCATCCATAGGAGGTGGTGTATCGGTTGCTAAGGCGCATCCTTGGAAAGGTTGTAGTTGGGCCGTGAACGTTGTCTCCTCCAATCGAATTATCCCGACACCTCTCATCGAGAGATCGGGCACAAACCCTAGTGGGTTCACATCAGTTGGTATCAGAGCCGGTGTTGCGATCTGCAGTCTGTGTGGAATAAGCCTTTTGTGTAGTTTATCTTGCTATTGAGAAAAAAAGTGTTTAGTCCTGTGCAAAAAAAGGTTGAAAAAAGAAGAATGTGAACAAGCTACTAAAATTAGATTTTTAAAAGGGCTTAACATTGAAATTCAGGCTAGACTATTGCATAAAACGTATGATTCTCTCTCTTGTTTGATTGACCTTGCTTCAAGAATTGAGATTCAATTTGCAAATGATTTGAGTGCAAAGAAATTGGCTGAATTGCTACCTACTTGTGAAACAAAAAAAATCAGTGGGTGTGGATATTGTTATGTGTTCTACTGTGACTAACTTTGGACAGAATACAAAGGAATTATTTGCACACCCATCAAAGAAAGGAGTGAAGGTATGTTTGTTTATGCTGAACAAAGCGATGCGAGGGAAGAGTTGTGTGATACTTCTTCTCAGGTTGCAGCATCACAACTAGAGTTAGAGCACTCTCTTTTTCCCCTTGCTGTCCATAACATTTTGCAGGAGGATGAGAACAATACCATTCAGTGCATTGAGCAATTTGAGCAACTACACCCGCTGCTAAAGTGTCAAAAGAAAGATTGTGCAACACCTACCACATCAGAGGTGAGTGAGCAAAGCAACACATTCAATGCTGAAATTAGTCCATGTGAGTATGATCATGCTTCACTAATATCTACAACACGACTAGTGCATGGACATGATGTTTCTATTCTTGATGATACACATGCTGAAACAAGGCATGTTCATTGCATTGCTAGTGAGAAGGAGGAGTTGAAAATTGCATCTTCTTTAAATTGTTTAGGTTATATCGAACTTGATTTTCTTTGTGACCTGAATACTTTGGAGAATGAATTATATGACAAATCTGGTCTGCTATGTGTTAATCGCTTTTCGCTTCATGCAATTGGAAAATATGATAACAGAGGGGAATATTTGATGCACAAAGTTTATATTTGCTCTAATCTGAATTCTCCTTTTGGCCTGCAATACCATGATCAAATAGGGGGCTACACTAACACTAATAATGTCTTGCAAAGTTTCCATAGTGTTTCTCTTATATAACAGGATCAGCCCAAAGAAGGGGAGCATTGCTGGTTGTGACCGTGCAGCATGGCCATCGCTCCACATTCCAACATCAAACCAATAACCATTGAATGCCACTGGAGCAAGTCGAGGACGACTTGCAGCCAAGAAATGGACACTACTAGGAAATCGGACTTATGCAACAGACAGAATTAGTTGCAATATGCCCAAAACCGTTGCAATAAGTGCAATTGCATCGGATTTTTGTCGTTAGGGCTCGTGGCGCAAAAGTCCGTAGTAATAGGGTTTTTACCACGAGATCACTTTGCCGTTGGCTAAAAAACTCCTATTGCAACAGAATGAACCGTGGCAATTAACAGATAAGGCAACGGTTGGTTGGTGGTAATAGAACATTTTGCAACGTCAGATGTCATTGCCCTAGGAACTAGTTGCATCGCACCAAAGCGTGGTAATAAGTACTTTTGCAACACCAAAATGGCATTGCAAAATGTGTATTGCCACGGACCTAAAACGTGGTAATAGGTGGACCTCTGTTGCCATGGTCACAGTTTGGTTGCTATAGGTACATCCAGCTTTTGCCACGCTACACATGTCTCGTTGCTATAGTTGGAACCTCTATTGCCACTCTAATTGTGTGGTTGCCATAAGTGGGTACCTATATTACCACTATAATTGTTTGGTTGCTATAAGTCGGCACCTCTATTGCCACTAGAATTGATTGGTTGCTATAAGTGGGCACCTCTATTGCCACTGCAATTGTTTCGTTGCTACTAGTGGGCATCGCTATTGCCACGCTAATTGTTTGGTTGCTACAAGTGGGCACTTCTATTGCCACTATATTTATTTGATTGCTATAAATGGGCCCTGCTATTGCCAGGATTATTGTGTGATGGCTATAGGTGGGGACTTCTATTGCCACCCAAAAATGTTGGGTTGCAATAACATGAAGCCTCTAGTGCCACGTTGAATGTTTGGTCGTGTTATGGTGTATCTCTATTGCCACGCTTAATATGTGGTTGCATATTATATCAATCTATTGCCACAATTTTGTTTTTTGTTGCTACATGTTGGACATGAATTTGCCACGCACAATTTGGTGGCCAACCAGATAAATCAAAACAATATATGATAAAAAATATAGCATTACACAATCCATATATAACATAATATCCATTCATGAAAACATCGAATGTTAAATTCCAGAACACACTCAGTACTCGAAGACAAAATATTTGTAACACAGATATGCGAGGACAACCAAAGCTAAGTAGCTAAAATTCCACATAATTCTTTGATCTGGCTTGTAGTTCAGCAAAGCCATCACATTGCCTTCATGTCGACGTTCCCATCAATTATATTCGTCCACTCAGGTAGCTTTCTCCTGAAAAGAAAGAATGGCATTGGTATTTGCATCATATGAAATTATACTTGTTAAGTATTTGCTACAACACAGCAGGGTTGATCAAACTGAGAGCATATAACAAAATCTTACCCTTTGACAGGTGAAACAGAAAAATTGACAAGTGGTAGGGGGAAGTTTCATAAAATTTAACCTGCTGTGATTTGCCAACTGGGTCCTTCTTTTTGTTTGCAGACGATCTTTTTCTAGAAGCTAACTGTTCCTTCAGATGGTGCGGACCAATATAAGACGGCGTTGTATTCCCTTCTTTATTTGCAGCATTACTTCTAGTAGTGCGAGTACCGACTGAAGGCGGGTTAGCTACAGGTCGAGGTTGCTGCAGGTTCTTTTCTGGGTTATGCTGCGAAACAATAAGTTGGAGTGAAACAATTAGCCTCCATTATTTGATGTTTCCAATCATGCTAAACATTTTATTTGTAATCAGAAACTACCTGAGGTAAAGGATGTTCATGACTTGTAGTTTGTTCTTCCTCTCATTGAGTCATGTTTGTTGGAGCAGCCCCCGGTGTAGTTCCATTATTCCCATCATTGTTTGGCTGCAATTATAGTTTGCTTAGAATAGAATCCTCAAGGGAGTTGGGAAGTATAAATTATTGTGCTGTCTACATGTAGATATTTCATAATAAGAGATGCTAATCTGTACTCTCATTTCTGCACTATGGATAGATGCAGGCAGGCCGGTATAGGAGGTAAAGTTATATACACATTATATATATAACTTAATTTGGCTAGGTAAGATTTAGCATTAAATTTATAGTACCTGCTGTAAACCTTCCTTTCCTTGTGCTCCTTTCATCATTGAGAGGAGATCTTGCTTAAGGGCTTCTATATCAGCCTCCCTTGCCTTCTTCAGTTCGTCCAACTCCCTCCTATGTTCTTCCCTTTGCGCTTCCATCGCAAGCCTATGCTCTTCCTTTGCTGCCTCAAGTTCACGCTGCATATATGCCCTTTCCTCCAACTGATCAGCATCTCGTCTTGCTATATCTTCTTGTAGCTTCACAAGCGATTCCTCAATGGCTAAGTTTTCCTCATGAATTAGCTGCTCACTCGTGGCTTTTTTATTCAACTCCCCAAGCAGTAGCTGCCTTCTAGTTGGGTACACAGCCATGTATCCATTACCATGCAACCTGGTTTTTTTTGGACTTTGTGACTTGCTGGTATGCTGTCTGGAAAATCAGGTTTCTCTCCACATTTGTAATGATGTTGTCATCTGATGCATTTGATTCCCTCTCTGAAATTTGGATGCTTGCTGTATCCTACAATTGATAGGGCACAGATGGATTTAATTGGTGATGTAATTGTAGTTCTCTTTGCATCATCAATTAGTAACGGTATCCAAAAAGTTTGTTAGAACTCACATAGATATCCTTAGACGTTTCGTTTGTCCATGTCCCATCCTTATAGTGTGTCATCAACCAAAGTTCCAAATCAGTGGGCTCTTCCCCGGTTTCTGGGTCCCTCTGATATGGAAAGAAAATAACAAATTAATATTGTATCCTACTATAACATGCATAAAGATGTGATTGTCAAGTTATTACCTTCTCATAGCTCAACTGAGAAAAAGGCTTCGAGCCAGCCACATGGTGTGTCTTTCTTTGGAGCCGAATCTTAGTATTCCTTGTGCTGATTTTCTGCACATTGCGAGGATAGATTACAATAACATTGCATGAAAGCATTGCTTCTTTTTCAAGAAGTTTCAATTCATAAGAAGAGTATACATGTCATCAAACCTGGAAGTGAGGAGTCCCAAAATACTTCACCAGATAGTGCCACTCTACAATGTTCAAATCAGTAGGACAATGGCGCATTCTTTCGTCATAGCTGTCGTATGCCCTGTACGTGGCACTGAAACCTGATCGCCATCCGGCGTAACGCGCTGCAGCAATGGCCCATATCTTTTTCCTTGTTTCATAAGTATCCTCAATGTCCCACTTAGCCTGTGATAAATATTTAATAGGGCAAAGAAATACTAGGTCAATTGTTACATTATTTGGTAATTAAAATGCTGGCTACGCAACCATAGAACTAATAAGAGTCTTACCAAGACATCAGATGCTATTGAGTCTTTTACATCTTGATCGATATCGCTCCATGATTTCACTCCAATGAGTGGTGTCCTTTTCCTTGAAAACATTACAATTTCGTCAACGAACGTGCGCTCGTTCTCACCTACAGGTCCTCCAAGTCTTGAGAACTCAATTTTCAGCTTTTGTTGGCCAGACTTGGCTCTCTTGTTTATTGCTTTCAATCCTTTCACGGGGCCACGTCCTCGTTTCTTTGTATTTTGTGAGCCCTGTACACCTCAAGAATGTACAATTAGATAGATTTTAAAAAACTATGTTCAGAGTAGGACTAAATGACTTGAACCAAAAAAATGAAAACATAATAAACACTACTTACCAGTTACTTGCAGTGAGCTACGCCGAGCATGAGATGGTCTCTGCACAGGTGCTGAACCGTCATTGCTGTCTTGACTTGATAGTACACGAGGGGTAAGGTTCCGATAGGCATCTGCAAACGAAATCGTCACATTAATGTGCTATTTATAAAAAGACAGCCAAGGAATGATAATTGATTTCAGAATGTGGAGACACTACCAGAGAACTCTCTATCCATCCTCCCTAATCAGTCACGGTTGGATTGGACCCGGTACCAATGGAAGCATTGGTACCGGGTCCAATCCCCAATAATTCTGCGTGCTCATTGGTACCGGGTGGTGGCACCACCCGGTACCTATGAGGCAACATTGGTACCGGGTGGTGTCACCACCCGGTACCAATGAGCCTCGGGGCCTTTGGTACCGGTTGGTGACACCAACCGGTACCAATGTGAGCCCCTTTGGTACCGGGTGGTGCCACCACCCGGTACCAAAGGGGCTCTGCGTATAAGGCCCCTTCTTCCTCCCCCAGCCCGAGCCATGGCTCATTTCTTCATCCTCCATTGAGCTCGGGTTGGGGGAGCTCATGCCCGATTTTTCCATAACTTTTGGAGATTTTGCAAACCAAGTCCGCTAGAAGGTTAGCAACTTCATCCTCTCTCTTTTGACGTTTAGTATGGTCTATTTCATGCTCTATGTTTTGAGTAATTTGTGTTTTGTGGAATGGATCGAAATAAGAGATTTTAGATTGAATCTTCATTTTTATTATGAATTTGTAATAGAGAATCAATATATAGTTAGTTGTTGCATGTGTGGAGATGATGCACAAATTTTTAGACATTGTTTAGATTTTTTGATTATTTGTAGAAACTTTAAATGATTTTCATATTTATGCTTATTATGATTTTTAGATATTAGAAATGATATTCATATTTAGGGTTATTAGGATTTTTAGAGATTATAAATGAAATTCATATTTAGGCTTATTACGAAATTTAGAATTACATCTTTTTAGAGGCTTCAAATGACGTTGATATTTAGGGTTATTAGGATTTTGAGATTATAAATGATATTCTTATTTAGTTAGATTTTAAATTCAATTTTACTTCTCATGGTTGTCAATATCTTGAACTAAAACAATCCAACTCTTGGCATGCCTATGATGATATCAATTTACCTAGTTTTCTAGCTGGGTAACATATGATGACCTTGAGCTTGAGCTTGTATTGTATAGTTATGCTTCTCATGGTTGTCATCAAACCATGGGATACATCCATGCCCAAGCAACGAATCGGTTGTGATGGTTGGGCTGGGTGTGTCCCATGGTTCCATGCCTACCATGAACCAATTGTTTTTACCACCTGTAATGTTTCTTATGCTCCAAGTTCAAGGTCAAATGAAAGACAACATATCTGAGGCAAATCACTCCTTCAAATTTTTTTGAGATGAGCAAAAGTAAGACGTTGATGATTTTGGAATGTGGTTGTCGGCCATCGTGCCCTTGGTTTGTCGCAGGTTTTGGAAACCTCCCGATGCAGGGGAGGTGCTGTCGAAATTTTTAGAGATTATAAAAGATATTCTTGTTAAGGCTTACTACGAACTTTAGAAATACATCTTTTTGGTGGCATCAAATGATGTTGATGTTTACGGTTATTAAGATTTTTAGAGATTATATATGATATTCTTATTTAGGTTTATTAGGAACTTTAGAAATTGGGGATGAATTTTTCATTGTATTTTGTGAATAGATGAATCGGCAATGGATGTACAACGCGGATAGACGCTCATCTGACTTCATTAATGGCGTTCATCAATTCCTCGACGCGGCAGAGGCTACTCGACCTCGGGTTTTATATGCTGTCCATGCAAGGTCTGTGAGAATAAGAAGGATTATCACATCTCGAAGAAGGTGGTCCACACACACTTGCTTATGAATGGTTTCATGCCTAACTATATCTGTTGGACCAAACACGGCGAAGCGGGGATATTCTTTGAAGAAGGTGATGAAGAAGGTGACGACAACATCCCGGACTTTGCACAATACGGTGCCTTTGCAGATGATACAGCAATGGGCGAGGGTGAAGCAGTTGCAGAAGATGAGGATGATGACTCCTTAGGTGGCATGATCCGTGATGAAGAGAAAGACTGCGAAAGTGCGAAAGAGCGGGAGAAGATGAACGTTTGTTGGAGGACCACAAAACATTGTTGTACCCATATTGCAAAGAGGACCAGAAAAAATTGGGTACCACACTGGAACTGTTGCAATGGAAGGCAACTAATGGCTTGTCTGACAAAGGTTTTGGAGAGATATTGAAAATGATAAAGAAGATGCTTCCAGAGGGCAACACATTGCCCGAAACAACATACGAAGCAAGAAAAATCGTTTGCCCTCTAGGATTGGAAGTACAAAAGATACACGCATGTCCCAATGATTGTATCCTTTATCGGGGCAAGTCGTACGAATCTTTGGACGCCTGTCCGGTTTGCAATTGCTCGCGGTATAAAATCAGGCGAGACGACCCTGGTGATGTTGAGGGAGAGGCCCCCAAGAAAAGAGTCCCTGCCAAGGTGATGTGGTATTTCCCTATAATACAACGTCTGAAGCGCTTGTTCAGAAACAAAGAGCATGCTAAATTGCTTTGGTGGCACAAAGAGGATCGGAGGGAAGACAATATGTTGAGACACCCCGCTGATGGGTCGCAATGGAGAAAAATCGACAGAGCGTTCCCAGACTTCGCAGAAGATGCAAGGAACATAAGATTTGGTTTGAGTACGGATGGCATGAATCCTTTCGGTGATATGAGCAGTAGCCACAGCACTTGGCCCGTGACTCTTTGTATGTACAACCTTCCTCCGTGGATGTGCATGAAGCGGAAGTTCATTATGATGTCAGTGCTAATCCAAGGGCCAAAACAGCCTGGCAACGACATTGATGTGTATCTAAGGCCACTGATTGAGGAACTTTTGTTGTTGTGGGGCAAAGATGGTGCAAAGGCGTGGGATGAGCACAAGCAAGAGGAATTTAACCTAAGAGCATTACTGTTTGTGACCATCAATGATTGGCCTGCACTTGGTAACCTGTCGGGACAGTCAAACAAGGGATACAAAGCATGCACACATTGCCTAGAACACACCGACTGCATTTATCTGAAACATTGTAGATAGTGTGTGTATATGGGCCATCGTCGATTCCTTTCTGAGAAACATCCGCTGAGAAAGAAAGGAAAGCATTTTGAGGCGGAAGGTCGTAGCAAACCAAGGCATCGGGATGGAAAATATGTATTTGCTATGGTAAAAGATGTGAAGGTGGTCTTTGGGAAGGGACCTGGCAGCCAGCCAGCAGCAAGTGAAAATGGAAAGGCGCCCATGTGGAAGAAAAAGTCAATATTCTGGGACCTACCATATTGGGAGGTCTTAGATGTACGCCACGCAATTGATGTGATGCACCTGACGAAAAATCTTTGCGTAAACGTGCTAGGGTTCCTTGGTACTTACGGAAAGTCAAAAGATACGCTTGAAGCACGACAGGACCTGAAACGTATGAAACAACGAGATCCCTGCATCCTGAGAAAAGAGAGAAAGGGCGTTGGAACTTGCGTCCTGCTAGCTACACTCTACGCAAGGAGGAGAAGACCAGCATGTTTGATTGCTTGAACAGTATTAAGGTCCCGTCCGGCTACTCATCGAATGTAAAGAGTCTGATAAATATGAAAGAGAAGAAATTCGTACACCTCAAGTCCCATGACTGCCATGTGCTGCTCACACAATTGCTTCCGGTGGCGCTGAGGGGAATTCTACCGTTAATGTCCGAACAACTATTGTGAAGCTATGCGCCTTTCTCAATGCAATCGACCAGAAGGCAATCGATCCCACTAATCTAGCAAAGCTGCAGGATGATGTGGCCCAAAGCCTTGTCAGCCTTGAGATGATATTTCCTTCGTCTTTCTTTAATATTATGACGCATCTCCTGGTCCATGTTGTCAAAGAGATTGGTATTCTTGGTCCTGTATTCCTACACAATATGTATCCTTTTGAGAGGCTCATGGCTATTCTAAAGAAATATGTTCGTAACCGTTCTCTTCCAGAAGGATGCATCGCCAAGGGATATAGAACAGAGGAGGTCATTGAGTTCTGTGTTGACTATATCCCCGAACTGAAACCGATTGGGCTACCTGAGTCACGCCATGAGGGGAGACTACTTGGAAAGGGCACGTTAGGAAGGAAACAAGGTGTAGCGACTACGATTTATTCATGAAAGCCCATTACACTGTATTGCAGTCGTCAACCATGGTGGCTCCTTACATCGAGGAGCACAAGACTATAATATGCTACCAAAATCAAGAAAGTCTGACAAGTGGATTACACGCCATCACATAGAAACTTTCGCTGGTTGGTTGCGACAAAAGCTCATGGGTAACGAGACAATACATACACAGCTGGCGTATTTGGCAAGGGGACCATCATCCTCATTCTTGACGTTCCAAGGCTATGACATAAATGGGTATACATTTTACACGACAGCCCAAGACGACAAAAGCACCAACCAAAATAGTGGTGTCTGTATAGATGCCTATGACAACAAAGGGAACAGGGACTCATATTATGGCCAGGTAGAGGAGATCTGGAAACTAGATTATGGACCTTTGAAAATACCACTTTTTCGGTGCAAATGGGTGAAACTTACAAGTGGAGGTGTTACTATAGACCGTTACGGCATGACAACTGTGGATCTCAACAAAATTGGGTATGTAGACGAACCATTCGTGCTCGCCAAGGATGTGCATCAAGTGTTTTATGTGAAGGACATGTCTACCAAACCCAAGACGGGGACTGCAAACAAACAACTCCGAACTTTATCCAAAACGGCACATAGTTCTCACGGGAAAAAGAAAAATCGTGGGTGTCGAGGACGTCACCGATGAAGATGATTATAATAGATGTGACGAGGTGTCTCCGTTCAGTGTGGAGGATGACACAAGCATCCTGTTGGCCAATGAAGATGCTCCTTACGCTCGCAACGATCATAACGATGGCACTCTTGTAAAGAAAACATTT
>QPGU01000283.1:14248-39253 GCA_004135705.1 Alloteropsis semialata | reverse complement strand
ATGATAGGTCCGATGGCCGACGCCAATATGATGAATGGTCCGATGGCAGACGCTGGTCTGATGATAGAGTTGACGGTCGTCGTCAGTACGGTTATAGGTCCGATTGGTATGCAGACAGACGTCAAGCTTATGACCGGTACGATCAAGATGATGGTCACTGGGGGTGTCCTTTCTTCGTATTCTGCTGGAACGAGAAGCTTAGACTGCCATCAAAAGCAGATTGTCCTGAATGCAGTTTCCAATATGAAGAATACAGAGCTTCTAAGAGAGGTCAACGATCAGTTCATGAACGGATCGGCGTCAGGATTGATGATCATCATCAAAGAGATGAAGGCCGAGTTGATGCTCATGGCCATAAAAATATCAAAGGCCAGGTTGATGTTCTTGGCCCTGAAAAAATGGAAGAGAAGGCTCCAGTTCAGGATCGGACTAAAGAACCTCCAATGAAGCCTGGACAGTGGTGCCCATCAGGGATTTCTAGGTCCAAGAAGAGACGCGTGCAACGCTTGCGCTATCGTGAGCAGATTCAGGAGCAGGAATTGGCAAAAGAAAAGAAGACATGGCGCATCAAGATGGCCAATGGTGATGAAGCAAGTACATCGGCCGCAATAAACATGGTTTTGATGTTGCCTTTTGATTTTGCTGCTCCTGATGAACAGGACGATCATGAGGTCGATTATGAACTGGAAGAAGCCGCTGCATGCTTGGTTCTTGATTCAGAGAAGGCTGTCTTTGAGAAGCCAAATGCAAATGGATATCGGCACCTGAAACCTCTGTACATCAAGGGATACGTTGATGGGAAGCCGATGACCAAGATGCTGGTTGATGGAGGAGCTGCAGTCAATCTCATGCCTTATTCCACGTTTCGCAAGCTGGGTAAAGGGATTGATGATCTGATCAAGACAAATATGACACTCAAGGACTTTGGCGGTAATGTTTCAGAGCCTCGGGGGGCAATTCATGTGGAATTGACCATCGGCAGCAAGACATTGCCGACTACTTTCTTTGTGATTGATGGCCAAGGTTCTTACAGCATGCTCCTCGGACGTGATTGGATCCATGCCAATTGCTGTATCCCATCCACAATGCGTCAGTGTTTGATCCAATGGCAAGGCAATAATGTGGAGATCGTTCTGGCTGATGATTCGGTTAGCATTGCTACAGCTGAGTCAACGATTTGGGAGTTTGAAGGAATTGAATGCCTGTCAGGGAAAACATGGGATGGAGATTTCCTCAAAGTGTCCGATCAAGGATTACAGCCGGTCCAAGCAGTCGGCTCTGAGACTTTATTTTAAGTGACTGATTTGGTCGCTAATCATTGTGGACCTAATGTTGATACTGTTGAACAATGCACCATGGAGCTTGATGCAATTGGTCCGATCAATACAGAGGCCGATGTGGTTGACACAGTTCCTGGACCATGTTCTTTGATGGTTCATCTTACAATGATGGTTGCGGAATCGGCCTTCTTATTATTTCGCCTCGGGGGGCAAGATTCGATTTTGCTTATCCGATTGAAAAGTGCACAAATAATCAGGCAGAATATGAAGCATTGATGAAAGATCTCCGGATTCTTAAAGAGATCGGCATTCAATTTGTTGAGGTATTCGGAGATTCTTTGTTGATCATTAATCAGTTACTCGGCACGTATGATTGCAAGATGGATGCGTTGATGCCTTACTTTGAGAAATACCGGGATTTGATTGACAAGTTCTCCTTGGTAATTCTGAAGTATATTCCAAGACATCGTAACAAGGAAGCAAATCGGCTGGCGCAAAAGGCGTCTGGCTATCGGCCTATGTCCGATGTGATGGTACAGGAGATACCAGAAGGAGATTGGAGGAAAGAAATCGTTGAATATTTGAAGGATTCTTCTGTCAAGACTTCCAGGAAATTACATTACAATCAGATATGTCTTGGTTGAAGGGGAAACATTTCCTAAATCATTGAACAGGAAATGTTTGAAGAAGTACTACCCTAGCATTTGGGTAAATTCGTAAAGCCGATACCGCTGCTACTCATGTCGTCGCTGCTGATGAAGGAACAGTGCTGAAATACCAAGATTCAGAAGAAAGAATTTCAACATCTATGCTAACACGACGTCGGCTCGTCAATCTGAAAACTATGGTATGATCAAGTAAACTTTATTTCTTACTGCGAAATACTTGGGAATTTTATTTTGTGAAAATAAAATACATAGCTTAGTTCCTCAATGATATGAAATTCCTACCAGAGCCATATGTTGATATCTTCTGAAAACCTTACACATATGCTGCTTGTTTTGTATTGAGCATTGTCAAATTGTTTGTGACCCTTGTGAGATTTGTTTCATGCTTTTAAGATCGAGATCACGTACACTCCACATATTATTCCATTGTTGAGTATGCTAGACTTTAATTTTTAGGCACATCACTGTCGTTTGGTCTGGATTCACATACTCGACTATTCATATGCTAACTTCTATACTGGGAGTTACGCAAAAACATGCCTTCCATCCATACAAAAATGCTCCGTCCCTTTGACATGACTCTTCAAATTCATTATGCAAAAGGTATGGGCTATGCAAAAAAAAAGTGATAAAATAAATATGAAAGATAGCCCATATCTGAAAAGAAAAGTAAAATGAAGAGTCATGCAAAAGGGAGTTTCACCAAAAAATTCCACACACATGCACATCTTGATCTGATTGTATGACTTATTTTCTCCACTGGATCCGGTTTTTGACTTTGCAAGATATGCAGTGCAAGTATGCTTCTTTTCTATATCCTACCCTGAGCTCCACAAAAAAGGCCTTATTAGAAGTAGGAAGAAAAAGAGACGATACAATGTCTTGGTGAGGAATAATACACATTGAGCGATCTGAGAGAATCATTTGAGGAGCGAAGTTATGTTTTGATTTGAAAATGAAAAAACCAAGTTATTTAGCAGGAAGAGTAGAGTTTTCTTGATTATTCATATTGGCTAACATGTTATGATAAAGAAGCTTGAAGAAAGGTATCGGCTATGAAAAGGGCAGTGCTAGAAAAGTCAAGATGTTGAATCTATGAAGCGAATTGCATCGGCTAGGAGATTGGGACACTGGATTTACAGAATTTCGAAGCATGAATCCTTCATACTCCGAAACTGGGGGGCATATGTTGACACCAGATTTTTACACCAGATATGCTGAGTCATGAGGTGACATGGTAAGGCTGGTGGACCCATTGACTGGTCAAAGCCGAAGATGACAGAGAAGGAAGCCGATATGCAGAAGAGATCCGATGAGGCAGGAATCCGACCCGATAACGAGTACAAGAGGAAAGACGCGTCGGCTGGGAAGGAAGCGCATAATATGCAGGGACTATTTCCTTTTTGAAGGCATATTGAGAGTCCCATTCTATATTAGATTTAGTTTATTATTACTTTGTCCGCAAGTTAGTCTGGTCCGATCAGGACTCTCCATGACCAGGGTATAAATATGAACCCTCGTCCATTGTAAAAACTATTCTCACAATCAATACAACCCGGCTTCACGCCAAAAACCCTAGTAGTAGTTACCGACGAAGCTCATTGGTGGACGGGCTGCATCAGTTCTGATCTCCGGCTTACCAGTAAGTTAGTCAATTTATCGAACTAGTATAGGCTTTGAATTGAGGCGCATCGCCCTTTCTCGTTTATACTGTTCAACCGATTTATCTCTGGATAATCAAGATTGATATAGATTCCCTACGTCGGAGCTAGATCAATATTGATTATTCAACAGATTATCGTTTATCGGACTACACTTTAAGCCTAGATTCCCTACGTCGGAGCTAGGTATCAAAGATTAGTCTAGATTCCCTACGTCGGAGCTAGAATAATTTTGGTTACTAAAGGTAGTTTTTGCGGTTTGTTGGAGTTGCTAGATTGGTTTAGATCTACGCCATGTGAATCAATTCTACTTCTTCAACGGCTTTGAGCATCGGTCTTGGTCCGATTTAAGCAATATTTATCTTACAGCATCGTTCTAGGTTTGATCCTGCTTTGTGGTTTAATCTGGTTGTTCTTTGAGTATTGTACTGGTGTAGATTCCCTACGTCGGAGCTGGATCTTTACAATACGATTAGATTAATCTTTGACTATCATGCTTGGTCTAGATTCCCTACGTCGGAGCTAGATTCATCTTGATTAGTCAAAGGAAGCTTTGGTTATGCCTTATTGCTATTTGAATGTTAAGTATGGTTTAGATTCCCTACGTCAGAGCTAGGTCTTGCTTGATTATTTGGTAGCATATCTTAGAATCAGAACGATCCTGTTAATGTTTTATCTACTTATTTGCTTAATCTGGTCAACACCTGTGCGAGCATCTTGTTTAATTGACAGGTTGATGAGTTGAGTCTGATTATCTAGCTATCCGATCTGATCATAGTTGGAGAAATCTAGATTCCCTACGTCGGAGCTAGATTTCTCTGCAAAGGCTATAGTCCGATTGGTTGGTTAGATGGTCCGATAAGATGAGTCAAACTGGCAATTAAGCAAGGTGGACAATGTATCGGCTTACACTTTGATTATTTAATATCTTGTTTAAAGACACAGCTGATCCATTATTTTACATATTGGCCTTGTTATATGCTTTATTTTATTATTCAAAGGCTGATCTGTTATATCAATCAAGGTCCGATCCTAATTGGTCCGATTCTGAGGTCCGATTTGGTGTCTGATTGAGGTCCGATTACTCGGTCTGACTGACGTCATCAATGAAGTCCGATTTTGAGGTCCGATCAGTATCGGCCGATACGTGTTTGATTGGGTCTTGGCTAAAATTCGACGTCACTCCATCGTCTGAAATAGAGCCGGCACAATCAAAGAGCAATTTAACTGTTTTATTCCCTTGTCAATTTCAGGTCAAATTGACTGGCACGCTGCGAACCTAAACTGGAGTGTAGACTGGCACTGGAGCGAAGCAGATCTCCCTGGTTTTCGTGTGCTGACCGCGGGGAATACGACCGCCGATTTTCCGCGTCAACAATATCGCGTCAAATCCCTGTCTGGACGGTCAAATTCGACGCGTTCCGCAAGTCATTGTTCTGCTCATAGTAGATCGGATCGAGATCACCCTGGCCAGAGGAACCCCCCCACTACCCGTCGTCGAAGAAGAGGTGGCCCAGAACCACCATGAAGATGAAGAACAAGAACGGCGTAACCCGCGCAACGCGGACCAGCACCGCGAACGCTACCAAGAACGGCGTGACAGGCGCCAACGACGTCAACAACCCGATGATCTCCGCGATCGCCTGAGGGACCACGCTCGCGACATCCGTGCCGACCTCGACGCCCGTCACCGAGAACGTGACGCAGCCAAGCTCGAGCGTCACGAGCGGTATGATCGGGACTACGGCCGACCCGACCGCCAGCCGATTGGCGAAGCAGATGACAACTCGGCTGAAGAGAACGAGCGCCGTGTTGTCCACGAACTCATGGAATGTGAGCAGTACGACGCAAGATATGGCCCCCTCGGGCCGACCGCCGCCATAGGCGTGAGGATGCCCGGCCCCGCGCCGACCAGATCCAACCTCCTCGTTGCGATTACCATCACGACGATGAAGAAGACTTCGACGGCTTTGCCGCCTTCTCCGCCCGACTCCGTGCCATCCGTTGGCCCGAGTCCTTCAAGCCAGCCCTCGTGGAAAAGTTCGACGGCCGCTCCGACCCCAAGCTTTGGCTCAAGACGTACCACACGGCGGTCAAAGCCGCCCATGGGACAAACGACCAAGCCGCCGCCTACCTTCCCGTTATGCTGGGCAAAGAAGCGCTCCTATGGCTTGAGGGTGTTCCCCGGAACACCATCGACAGTTGGGCAGACCTCTGCCATGCTTTTACCAAGAACTACTAGGCGAGCTACACTCGGCCAGGCACAAGGTTCGATATGGACAACATCAAGCAAAAAAAGGGCGAAAGTCTCTAGGACTATTCTGACCGTTTCTTTGACAACCGGAACAAGATCGCCGAGGTCGAGGACCGGGATGTCATTGACGCGTTCCGACGCGGTCTTATCGACAATCAGCTCTTCCGTACGCTGTTCAAAACTAACCTTGTCACGGTCTCTGACCTGATGAAGGTGGTCAACTTGGAGGTTCGGGCCGATCAAGCTGAGCAAGCCCAGTTCAAGAACAAACAGAAGCGTCCGGAAGATGACGACCGGGTTGAAAGCTCGAAGCGTCACGAGCCGCTACGTGGGTGCAAGGCAGGCCCCGAGCCCCTTGTAGCCATAGCAGAAGAAGAAGGCCGGCCGGAACCCAGGTTCCTGGCCGAGGAGTTTCATGACACACTGAACTATCAGTGCCCCTTCCACAAAGACGCAAAGCACAATCTCCGCGATTGTCATGCGCTACTCAAGGAACTCGGCGCCCTCCCGCCGACCAAGAAGCAGCGCTACAACAACAACAGCGGTCGATACAACAACTACCGCCGTGATGGTTACAACGCCGACCGACGGGATGATCATCGCCGCAGAGAAGACCGCGACCGCCGCGACGACTATCGCCGCGGCGAGCGCGACCGCGATGCTCCGGCTCGTCGGGATGATCAACGCCACCATGATGAAGAACGTCGACTGCCATCACCGTCGGAGGCACCTAGGCGTGACGCCAACGGTGAATTTCAGCGTGCGGCCCGCCAGGTCAATGTCATCATTGGGGGGCCCGGCGCCTTCCCAGATCGGCGCAAGGAAAAGCTCCACAAGCGGGAAGTGAAGATGGTCTCCACCAAGCTGGTGGAATACCTCCAGTGGTTGGAGATGCCCATTGCCTTTAGCCGCGCCGTCCACTGGATCCACCTCCCCGAGCCAGGATCATACCCACTCGTCGTCGCCCCCGTCGTTGATAGGGTCCTTCTTTCCAAGGTCCTGATTGACGGCGGGAGCTCCCTCAATGTCATCTTCACCAGTACCCTCAACAGCATGGGGTTCAACTACAGCAAGCTCCTGAGCGCCGAGGATCCGTTCTTCGGCATTGTGCCAGGAAAAGCTTCCTATCCGATAGGAAGGGTTCCCTTGCCAGTCACATTCGGCACGGCCGAAAACTACCGTACAGAGTTCCTATACTTCGAGGTAGCCGACTTCAAGAGCTCCTACCACGCCATCTTTGGCAGGCCCATGCTAGCCCGGTTCATGGCGATTCCGAACCACACTTACCTGGTTCTGAAGATGCCGGCGCCCAATGGCGTCCTCTCCATCCGTGGGGACATCAAGACCTCCTTCGAGTGCGACGGGGAGGCTCCCAAGATAGCAGAGTTGTCCCAGCAACTCGGCAACGCCACTCTGTTGGCCGAAGAAGCACCAAAGGCGGCAGCCGAAGAGCCGGTTCTCCCGGAGCAGAAGCAGCAGCCCACGGCGCTGACACCTGTGGAAGCCCCCAAAGCGATCAGCTTAGGACTCGACGATCCATCCAAGACGGCCCTCATAGGGCTAGGGCTCACTCCTAAATTGGAAGACGCGCTCACCTCCTTCCTTCGGGACAACTGGGACATCTTCGCATGGAAGCCATCAGACATGCCGGGTGTTCCGAGGGAGAAGGCTGAGCACTCCTTGGAATTGAGCAAAAACGCAAATCCTGCCAAACAGAAGCTACGCCGATTCGCTCAAGATCGCAAGGAGGCCATTAGGGTAGAACTGAATAAGCTCCTAGCTGCCGGTTTCATTAGAGAATGCAAACACCCTGAGTGACTTACAAATCCTGTACTTGTAAAGAAGCAATCCAGTGAATGGAGAACGTGCATTGATTACACGGATCTCAACCGCTACTGCCCTAAGGACCCCTTCCCTCTTCCGCGAATTGACCAAGTCGTCGACTCTACTTCCGGCTGCGTGCTCCTGTGCTTCCTTGACTGCTACTCAGGCTATCACCAGATAGCCCTAAAGACGTCCGACCAGGACAAGACAGCATTCATCACCCCGCATGCATCTACTGCTACAAGACGATGACCTTTGGGTTGAAGAACGCCGGTGCCACGTACCAGAAAGCCATCCAAGGTTGCTTGCAGAGCCAAATCGGCCGCAACGTGGAAGCTTATGTGGATGACGTCATCGTCAAGACGTACGACGCTGACTCCCTAATCGCCGACCTCCTGGAAACCTTCAACAACTTGCGCCGCTTCAGATGGAAGCTCAACCCTACAAAGTGCGTATTCGGGGTGCCGTTAGGAAAGCTCCTGGGCTTCCTGGTCAGCCAACGCGGCATCGAGGCAAACCCAGTCAAGCTGGACGCCATACGCAACCTCAAGGAACCAACGTGCAAGAAAGACATCATGAAGCTTACTGGGATGATGGCGGCCCTGAGCCGGTTCATCAGCAAGCTCGGCGAGAAGGGACTTCCGTTCTTCAAGATCCTCAAGAAGGCGGACAAGTTCAAATGGACCCCTGAGGCAAGCAAGGCCCTGGCCGACCTCAAGGAGTTCCTAGTCACACCCCCGGTACTCACGGGTCCGACCCCCGGGGAAGAGCTCTTGCTATACATCTCGGCTACCACTCATGTGGTCAGCACGGCCCTGGTCGTCGAACGACCAGAAGAAGGCCACCCATACAAGGTTCAGCGCCCTGTATACTTCGTCAGCGAAGTACTCGGTGAGTCCAAGGTCCGATACCCCCATCCTCAGAAGCTGCTCTACGCGCTGCTAATCACTGCCAGGAAGCTACGTCATTATTTCCAGGCACACGTTATTCGAGTCATCTCGAATTTCCCTCTCGGAGCCATCCTCCACAACAGGGACGCCAACGGCCGCATCGTCAAGTGGTCTGTCGAACTCGGCGAGCATACCATCAACTTCGAGCCATGAGAGGCCATCAAGTCCCAGATATTGGCCGACTTCGTAGCCGAGTGGACGGAGATCCAAACGCCGACCCCCGCGGAGCGGCCGAAGCACTAGAAGATGTACTTCGATGGAGCCCTCAACCTTGAGGGAGCCGGCGCAGGAGTGCTATTCATCTCCCCGGAGGGGCAGCACCTCAAATACGTTCTTTAGATACACTATCAGGCCACCAACAATGGGGCCGAGTACGAAGCCCTCATCCACGGTCTCCGGATCGCGGTGTCGCTTGGCATCAAGCGGCTAATGTGCTATGGTGACTCCAAGCTAGTCATCGAACAAGTCAACAAGAATTGGGACACGACCAAGGAAACCATGAGTGCATATTGTGCAGAGGTACGTAAACTCGAAGCCCACTTCTATGGGATCGAGTTCCATCACGTCCTCCGAGAGGACAATGTCGCCGCCGATGTCCTATCCAAGCTAGGATCCACCAGAGCCCAGGTGCCAGTCGGCGTCTTCGTCCAAGACCTGCGCACCCCGTCTATCAAGATGCTTGAGGACGGCAGCCCCGTGCCCGACTCGGAGCCACCCCCAGGTGGCCAGCCGACCAACGAAGTTCTTGTGGTGGAAGCAGACTGGCGCGCCCCCTTTATCGCTTTCCTCACAGAGAACTGGTCACCGAGTACGAAGGAAGAAATCGAGAAGTTAACTCGGCGAGCGACAAATTACGTCGTTATTGGCGACGCCTTGTACAGAAAGGCCGCCTCCACAGGCATACTCATGAAGTGTGTCCTCCACGATGAAGGTATCACCCTCCTGCGAGATATTGTTGACACCAGATTTTGACTCGGCTAAGTGTGTGTATGATGAGAGTCCAAACAAAGGCCGAGTCCGATTCTGGGAGACGTCCGATTCCGATTGGAGTTCCTCCGATAGGGAGTCCTGATCGGACACGAGACAAAGGAGGCCGGAGCACGTACGACCAACCAGGAGGAGGGCGTCTGGAAGCTTCTTCAGGGCCTGATTGCGCATCAAGTTTTGTAATAGTTTAGTAGTTTAATATTAGATTGCTTTAAATAAATTAGAGATATTGTCGTAGCCGACAAGTTTTAGCTAGATTTCCAGGGTATAAATATAAACCCTGCGCCATTGTAAAAAATGTTCACACAACCATTCAATCAAACACAATTTTTGGCCTAACGTGCCACCCAAACCCTTTTCGTCGAGTTCTTCAGCAAGCAGGGCTGCATCATCTTGACCTCCGGTTTGTCTGTAAGTCCGACACCCTTATCGAATTAATCTAGGCTTTAGATTGAGGCGCATCGCCCTTCTTCGTTTAGTTAATTCACCAATTTATCAAGTTATTCTAAGCTTTAGATTGAGGCGTATCGCCCTTCTTCGTTTAGATTGCTCACCCTTTATCGTTTCTTGCTGTTTCATCTTATCGGCTTACATCTATCAGAGAAGATCTATTTTGTTTTATCATAATTTAAGCTTCATAATAGATCTGTTTTTGTTGTTTATATAGCTGATTTAGATCTAATTCGCAAGTTACAAATAGATCTGATTTAAATAAGTTGTTTGATATAAATTGATCTATTGGAATAAGTAAGCTAATCGGTGCCCTGCTAGCAACGCTGTCTCGAAATTGATCCGATTGTTGGTGACACGTGATTTGGTTTGTTTATCACCTTTGGAAAAATGAACATCAAAGAATGAATTTAGATTAGATCTATCTCCGATTCGGTTTGCATGATCGATGGTTCAATCTAATGCTGTATTCTCACAATTCTGTTTTATAGCCGATGGTTTGTTTTAATATTTGTTACATCTTTACAAATCGGACTCTTAGCCGATGGTTTATGCTCTCAAATCGGACTGCTGTTTCATGTTGATCCGATCTGTTGGGACAAATCGGGGCCTTGGCCGATGAGTTCCTTGTTGTTTACTGATTAAACTTTACCTTGTCAATTTCAGGTCAAATTGACAGGCACGCCGCGAACCTCGAGATTTTGGACCTGCACTGAAGTGAAGCAAATCTTCCAGTCCACAGTGTTAATTTCCAAGAGTCAACACCTGACTTTTTTGGACGTCAACACATTTTGGCACGCCCAGTGGGACAAGAAGCTTCTGCAATGGCACCTGGAGACAAAGCTGCGATCCCTGCGATCGCGATGGAGGATCTCAGTGATAAGCAGAAGAAACTCGTGGAAGCACAAGTTGAAGATTTCAAGAACCTGTGCCTAGACTCATTCAGCAAAACTCGCAACGTGGTGATTAAGAAAAATCAGTTTCCTGTTCCTCAGCAAGCGTTCGATCGAATCACTGCCGAGGAAAGAAAATTCTTCCAAGATTTTGTTGATGCTGGTTTGAGTCATGCTCTGATCAACCAATCTGGAATATTGGTGAACATGGTGGTGGGATTGATTGCCCAATTGCTGGATGGAGCCATATTGAAAGATGCCCAGAAGGGACCTGCTTACTTTGATACTGGTGCTGCTCCAGCAATTAAGGATCTCAAGAAAAAGATAACGCAATTCACTTCGTCCACATCACCAGAAACACACCCTGAGAGTTATGAAGCTCCCAAGATTAGAAAGGCAAAAGATAAAGCAGTGGAAGGAGGAGAAGAAGAACAGGAAGGTGAATCGGAAGACAAGGAATATGGCGGTACTCAGCATATTGATCAGTTTGGCAGCAGGATTCCTGTAGTTGATGGCAAAATAGTGTACCCTGTTTTCTTCAACACCAAAAGTCCACCAAAGAATAAGGGAACTGACAATCGGGAGCCGTCAATCGTACCTAATGAAACACCCATGATGATGACTCGTGCTCCGATTAGTCAGGGGAATTACGCTCAGGAAGATTGGGCGGATAAGATTGCTGACGTCATGAAGAATCAGTTTGGTCTAAAACCTAAGGGACAATCTTATCTGTATCGGAAGCCGTATCCGAACTGGTTCGATACATTGCCTATGCCAGCCCGATTCAGGATTCCAGATTTTTATAAATTTTCTGGACCAGGAGATGTTACCACTATTGAGCATATCAGTTGATACACAATTCAATGTGGTGAAGTTGCATCGATTGATCCATTGAAAGTTAAGTTGTTTCCTATGTCACTTTCTGGGTCGGCCTTTTCGTGGTTTTCATCATTACCACCAAATTCTATTCACAATTGGGTCGATTTGGAAAAACAGTTCCATGCTTATTTCTTCATGGGAGTACAGGAGACCAGATTGTCCGATCTGACAGCACTCCGACAGAGAAACGGTGAATCGGTTAGCGAGTTTGTCCAAAGATTCAGAGATGTGCGTAGCCAATGTTACTCGTTGAATTTATCGGAGGGTCAGTTGGTCGATTTGGCATTTCAGAGTTTGTTGCCTCAGGTCAGGGACCGATATACAAGTCAAGATTTTGAAGGCTTGGGGCACATGATTCAAAAGCTCTCTCAGCATGAAGGACGTGGCAATGACTATCGGAGAGAGAAGTTCCAGAGGAAAATTGCCAATATTGAATATGATTTCGATGGGGAGGAAGCTGAAGTCGATTTGGCTGAATGGACCAAGAGCAAGAATTCTGTTGCCTGCCCATGGGTGAAGGTCGAGCCAGAGAGGTACAGCTTTGATATTACAAAAGCTGATAAAATATTTGATTTATTGCTAGCAGAAAAACAAATCAGGCTTTCCCCGAATCATACAATTCCTTCTGCCGAAGAATTAAAGAAAAAGAAATATTGCAAGTGGCATAACTCAGTTTCTCATCATACCAACGATTGCAAAGTTTTCCGCAATGAGATTCAATCGGCAATTGAAAAAGGAATTATTAAAGTTGAAACTGGCAAAAAACCGATGAAGCTTGATGGGCACCCGTTTCCTCAAAACATGGTTGACTTCGGAGCACCCGACAGAAAGATGAAAGCCAAAGTCCTCACATCGAAGAATGCGAAGAAATCGGGAGCTGTTGACCCGGATTGCCAAGTAACGGCCGATGACATGCAAAATCGGAATCATCAGCATTATCGGGATGACCACCGACGGGGTGAGAAGACTAAAGTTACATCGGGGCAGCTCATTGATAAATATATGCGCCAACAGGAAAGGGATCGGAGTCCTTCGACAGGGAGATCTGACAATGAAAATCATTGGGGATGCCCGTTTTTCAGGTTCTGTTGGAATGAAAAGTTAAGGCTTCCTTCAATTTATGATTGTCCAGAATGCAGCGATCAATACGAGGGTTACAGGGATTCAAAAAGGAAGCGTCAGTCTGTGCATGACCGATTGGAATTTGGACGTCGATGCAGCTGGCATAATGAGATAGCCTATCAGCAGGAACGCGAAGATTGGCGTGAATACCATAATCGGCGTGAGCATGAAAATCGGTGCTATGACCGATGGGACAATGATCGCCGAAAGTATGATGATCGCCTAAATTATAAAGCAGACCGTCTCTCTGTGTACGATCGTCTGGTGTACAGGAAAAAAGAATTATTCAAGAGCCAGAAGACGCACAGGAATCGGAGAAGGAGATCAAATCGGACCTACGTCCAGGGGTCAATCCGCAGTGGTGTCCTGATGGTTTGACCAAGACTCAGAAGAGAAGGGTTCAGCGTCTCCGATTTAAAGAATTATTGAAGGAAAAGTGCCAAAGGGATGATAATTCCAAGGTCTGGAAAGCTAAGCCTAAACGTGATGATGATGGGCCATCGGCATCGGTGAACATGGTGGCTGAATACAATGCGAGTTCGACCGATGATGAGGCCGATGAAATTGAGGAAGCTATGGTGCAGATGGTTCTACAACCACAACAAGCTGTTTTTGACAAACCTGTTGATGAAAAATATCGGCATTTGAGGCCTTTATATGTTAAAGGATATGTTGATGGCAAGCCGATGACCAAGATGCTTGTTGATGGGGGAGCTGCTGTGAATTTGATGCCTTATACCACATATCGGAAGCTTGGCAAAGGACCTGATGATTTGATCAAGACCGATATGATGCTCAAGGACTTTGGTGGAAATCCATCGCCGGCTCGGGGGGCATTGAATGTTGAATTGACGATCGGGAACAAGACTTTGCCTACTACATTCTTCGTCATCGACAGCAAAGGGTCCTACAGTTTGCTCTTGGGTCGTGACTGGATTCACGCCAACTGCTGTGTGCCATCTACCATGCATCAATGCCTTATTCAATGGCATGGGGATCACATCGAGACTGTCCAAGCCGATGAATCGGTCAGCGTCGTCACCGCCGATTTAACAGTTTGGGAGTTTGAAGGAATCGAATGTTTATCGGGCAGGAATTGGGAAGGCAATTTTATCCAAGTGTCCGATGATGGTCTAAAGCCGATCCTAGCAGTCGGCTCTGAAAGTTTGTATTAATGGATGATTTTACTGAAGATGAGGGTAAACTTGGTCAAGGGTTTATGTCGGCCGATGAATTAGAGGAAATAGATATAGGTTTGGGAGATAGACCTCGGCCGACGCATGTAAGTGCACAATTAGATCATGAGTTTAAACAGGAATTAATAAAGTTATTAAAAGAGTATCGTGATTGTTTTGCTTGGGAATACTACGAGATGCCAGGTTTAAGCCGATCTATTGTTGAACATCGGCTCCCGATTAAACCAGGGTATCGGCCTTTTAAACAAGCGCCGAGACGATTTAAACCTGAGTTGGATCAAGAGATAAAAGCCGAAATAACTCGGTTATATGAAGCTAAGTTTATTCAACCTTGCCGATATGCTGAATGGATATCTAATATCGTTCCTGTTTTCAAGAAAAATGGGAAGTTGCGAGTTTGTGTTGATTTCAGGAATCTTAATAAGGCGACTCCGATGGATGGGTATCCGATGCCGATTGCTGATATGTTGGTTGATGCAGCTTCAGGGCATAAGGTGATTAGTTTTATGGATGGTAATGCAGGATATAATCAATTTTTTATGGCAGAAGAAGATATTCCTAAAACTGCATTCCGATGTCCTGGTGCACTTGGATTATACGAGTGGGTCGTAATGACTTTTGGTTTGAAAAATGCTGGCGCCACGTATCAAAGGGCAATGAATTATATATTTCACAAGTTAATCGGCAGGACTGTTGAAATTTATATTGATGATGTAGTAGTGAAGTCCGATGGATATAAACAGCATCTGGCCGATTTACGAGAAACTCTTGAATGTACAAGGAAGTATGGTTTGAAAATGAACCCTAATAAATGTGCGTTTGGAGTATCGGCTGGACAATTTTTGGGTTTCATGGTGCATGAAAAGGGAATTGAAGTCGGACAAAAAAGCATGATGGCTATAAAAGATGCTGAGCCACCCACCGATAAGACGAGTCTCCAGTCGTTAATCGGTAAGATTAATTTTGTCAGAAGATTTATTTCAAATTTATCTGGAAGAATTCGCCCTTTTTCCCCGCTGCTGAAATTAAAAGCCGATGAGGAATTCATCTGGGGAAAAGATCAACAAAAGGCATTTGATGAAATAAAGCAATATATGATGACACCGCCAGTTTTGATTCCACCTCAGAGAGATAAGCCATTCCGATTATATTTGTCGACCGATGAATTGGCGATCGGGTCCGCTCTTATACAAGAATTTGAAGGAAAGGAAAGAGTGGTTTATTATTTGAGTCGGAAATTAATTGATGCGGAAACAAGATATTCACCGGTTGAAAAATTATGCTTATGCCTGTATTTTTCATGCACTAAGTTGAGACACTAGTTATTATCTTCTGAGTGCACAATCGTTTGTAAGACCGATGTGGTTAAATATATGTTATCCATGCCGATGTTAAAAGGAAGAATCGGAAAGTGGATATTAGCATTATCAGAGTTTGATTTAAAATACGAATCGGCTAAAGCAGTTAAAGGACAAGTAATGGCCGATTTCGTAACTCAACATATCGGAGGAGGAATTAAATTGGTGGATCCGATGCCTTGGACATTGTTCTTTGATGGGTCTTCGTGTGGTCAAGGATGTGGCATCGGAATTGTCATTGTTTCGCCTCGGGGGACAAATTTGGAGTTTAGTTATCCGATGGATCAGAGCTTTACCAACAATCGAGTTGAGTATGAAGCATTGCTTAAAGGATTGAAATTGTTATTAGAAATCGGAGCTGAAGCCGTTGAGATTTTTGGAGACTCCTAGTTGGTGATTTATCAGTTAATCGGTAAATATGAATGTAAAGACGATGTTTTGATTCAGTATCTTGATGAATGCCGATTATTGTTGAAGGAATTTGTGATGGTTAGTATTGAACATATCCCCAAGGCTCAAAATCAGGAGGCTAACAATTTAGCACAGGCTGCTTCTGGCTATCGGAGTTTTCATGAGATTATGACGATTGAGCCAGAAATCGGAGATTGGAGGTATGAAATTGTAAATTATCTTAAAGATCCATCACAAAAGGTTTTTCGGAAATTAAGATTCATGGCTGTTAAATATGTGTTACTTGATGATCGATTATATTATAAGACGATTGATGGTGTCTTGCTCCGATGTTTAAGTAAATCGGAATCCAAAGNCATCGAGCAAGGTCATAAATTTATATTGGTGGCAACGGATTATTTCACTAAATGGGTTGAAGCGATTCCTTGAAGGTTGCTGATTCCAAAAATATGGTAGAATTCGTTAAGGAGCATATTATATATCGGTTTGGTATTCCTCAAACCATCACGACCGATCAGGGAACTATGTTTATGTCTAACGAATTCCAAGATTTTGCTGCCGGTATGGGTATTAAATTACTAAATTCTTCTCCTTATTATGCGCAAGCCAATGGTCAAGCAGAAGCATCAAATAAAAGTATTATCAAAATCATCAAGCGAAAAATTGATGAACAACCAAGGCGATGGCATCTAACGTTAACCGAATCATTATGGGCATATCGGATGGCTTGTCATGGATCTACTAAATTGTCCCCGTATCATTTGGTTTATGGACATGAAGCTGTTTTGCCTTGGGAGACTAAAATCGGATCGAGGCGGATATCGGAACAAGGAAACTTGACTGCCGATGAATATAAAAGTTTGATAAATTTTGAGTTGGATGATTTGGCTGAAACTCGATTAAGGGCATTGGAGAATATTGAGAATAATAAAATGCGTGTTGCCAAATATTATGACAAAAAGGTTAAGACAAAAGCATTCATCGAAGGGGAACTGGTTTAGAAGCTGATTTTGCCGATAGGGACTAAGAGTTCTAAGTTTGGAAAATGGTCGCCTAATTGGGAGGGTCCCTATCGTGTAAATCGGTGCGTTCCAGGAAATGCATATGTTTTGGAAACATTGGAGGGAGAAGAATTTTCAAAAGCACTTAATGGAAAATATTTGGAAAAGTATTATCCAAGCATTTGGATTGATTCTTGAAGCCGATATTCTAAGCGATGTCGTCTGAGATAGCCGATACGATACGTATCGCCTTAAGGGCAAAAATATTTACACAAGTGTTCATCGACGATTGACTTCGTCGGAGTTACCCGGGTTCATTGCTGGCATCGGGGTGGTATGGCTAAAGTTTAAACATTATAAAAATTTGCGGATCGCTTCGATCGCGCTCAACCGAATGCTGACGACTTTTCTAATTTCTTCCAAGTCTTCCACATCGGAGCCAGGGATGTTCTTGATACTTTTGCGAATTTGGCGCACTTCATCCAAGCGTTTGTTCAAATTCTCTCGCACCGATTGGATGGAAGCTGGAATTTGGTTGAGTTCATCTTGGGTCTGATATCTCCTTGCGGACTTCCTCGAGTCGTTTGAGTAGATCAGCTTCGACGCCATGGAGATGCTTCATCCGATTTTCTAGCCGTGCTGGTTTGGCTTCCAAAGTCTTGATGTGGGCCTGCATTGTTTTCAGTTCGTCCTTGCCGTCGTCACGCTTCTTGGTTAAATCTTGTTGAGCTAGCCGATCTGATATTCTTTGACGAGCAGCGGAAACTTGTGGCTGATGACCTTCAATAAAAGCCGCAGGGATGATCGCATTCTCCAGCTCTGATGGCAGTTGACCCTTCAATTCTTTGAAGATTTGGCGAATCGGTTCAGCATCTTCAACCAGGATGGCGATGCTTTTGTTCAAATGATTCAGCATTTCTTGAAGCTTCGCCTTGGACTCATCGGAGACGGCTGTAAATGATTGAGCGGAGCTAACTTCTTCTTCTCCAATGATGGCGTCCAGGTCAAATGATGTGAGACTCATTGCCGGGTCATGTGCCTGAAAAAGAGTGTTAATAAAACATGTTGTTGTAATAATGAAATATTGACACGAGGCGGCAAATTGATACCAGTTTAAATTGTCCTTCCCGGACATAATCGGGGATTACTTGAGGCTGGTTGAAGCTTGTGACAGGAACAGTTATCTGAAGTGGTTGGGGCGGTTCAATCGGAGGTGACACTGGTGAAATTAATGTTGGCTGTTCAGGGAGTGCCTCCGATTGAATGTTTATAGCTGATTCTTTAATCTATTGCTCAGGAATGACCTCCGATTCAACATTTTCTTCAATTTGTTGCCGGGAAATGACCTCCGATTGGATAGTCTTTTCGGTTTGTTGATGGATGGTTTCCGATTGAGCAGATGTACTTGGCTCCTCGATAATTGTTTGCAGAATGGTAGTCTACAGATTAAATCGGTTAATTCAGGCGTATATGTTTGAAGGAGATTTGAATTGGATTGAATTTACCTGTTGAGCCGATTCTGCTTGTATGTCTTGGGCTGGAGCTGGTTGGGGATCAGGCAATGTGATATTTGATTGCTAAAAAAGAAAGAGTTATTAGTGCCGATTTAATTTAAAGAAAAGTGAATATAGACAAATCGGATTGTTACCGATATTGCGTCAAGTAGCATATTTGCGCCTTCAGCAGCTTTCTTTGCGGTTTCCTCGGCAGCTCTGGAAGTCGATTGACCAAGGATTTTTCCAGGGGGCTGTGTGGGAAAGTTATTTGCTTAAGATGTGAATCGGAACCAAGAATCGGAAAGAGGGATCGGAGATGTGAAAAATCGTACCACTTGGCTTTTCTTCAGTTTCTTTGGTGCAGACACCTTAGTGGGAGCAGTCTTCCTTTTGCCTTTGCCGTCCATGATGTCCTTAAGAGATGGCGCTGAAGAGCCGATTCTTGGATATGGGGTCCTGATGGCATAATGAATCGGTTTCCCACTGTTGCTTACTGTTGGTGCGTTCTCTTCGATTGGCTGTTTAAAGTGGATTCAAATTATGAAGAGTTAGTTTAAGTAAAAGGTGAATAAAAGTAGGAAGATTTCAGAGACTTACAGGATTTTCCATGGCCTCAAAATCAGAGTCTATGAGTGTGCAGTATGTGATAGCCGGAAGTCTAAAAATATGAAGACGTAGTTCTCTCCACCAATTCCTGAAGAGTCTGGATGAAAAGCTAGTACACAGCCATTCTGATATTTCAAAATTGGATTGAGGGGCAAGAGATAAGATTCTGTCCATCTCTAAGTCTATTGAAACCGATTCCCTATGCTTAATCTTATTAGAGAAATATAGGCCGATCGGAAGCTGACCAAATCCAAGCTGGCGAGCTGCTGCCGATGGATTATAAAATTCGTAAGAAGAGATCTTACGGCCATGAGCAATGTTACTGACGAGGATAGTCGGTGTGATGAAAGATTTGAGAATTGGCATAATCGACACCAGCTCGTTCTGAATGTTGAATAGAGGCAGTTCATAGTCACGATCGGGATCACCATAAGCAAAATAGCTGAAGCGCTCCGATGCAATCCCATGATAGAAACTTTCAAAATAGGTGGCCATATTTTTTGCATCAAGCCTAGATCCGATACATGCTGATGCTGCCTCTCCAAATGACATACACCGACGAAAGGTTGCTTCTTCTTCTTCTGTATGATAACTTGGGAATTGATGATCTTTGAAGTTGAGCTGAAGAGCCAATCGGAATTGAGTGTGTAGCCACAACTGGATGAACCACCATGGGCCTCCAACGTGACCAACTGCTTGGCCGTCTGAGAGCTTGGTCGATACTTGGTGTAGAAGGTGATAAACTGCTCCAAGGAGAAGGCGGCCGAGGGGAACCGATTCGCCACGAGATAGAGCTTCTGCAATCGGTTGCATGTTGGTAGTGGCGCCAAGGGTTGATCCGCAGAATACGAATCTTTCTAACCACATGTTGAGGAAGGCCGCATGCTCCCTGTCTCCGTTGGTGCCAGTTTTGCAATGATCCGTGACATATTTTTTCCAGCTCTTGGACCCTGTGCCTACCAATTGATAGTCCAATTTGTGAAGGAGCTTTCTTGTGTTCATGGCGTTGATGGTGTTGAGGCCGGTCAGCATATGCACGTCCATTAATGTTGGAGTCATCGGACTGTGGCCAAACATATAAGCGTTAAGAGCATCGGACCAGAAGAGGGAGCTAGAGGCCAATAAATTTTCATTTTTGGCCATGTCAGCAAGGGATAGAGTCAGACATTGGTTTATGCTCTTTTCATTCCAGAAGGCCGATTTAGTAGCTTGGATTCTGAGAAACCAATTTCTCCATCCTGGGACCATTCCGGGCCATGATCGGAACGAGCCTGCCCAGTCGGAGACCTGGAGATCTGACCCTTTGAATGGAATTCTTTCCGATTCCATGTTTATCAGGTCTGTCGGATCGGGGTCGCCCATCGGGCCAAGATAATACCCGGCTTCAACATGAGAAACGGGGATGACCAGATTGTTCTTAAGATGCTACAATCAGAGATAAAATGATAAATGCAGAGATAGAGGCTCGTAAATAGTTTTGGAAAGGAAATGCAGGGATTAAATGGAGATTTTGAGTGATTTTTACCTCAGGAACTTGGTCAGTGTCTGCCTTATCAAGAGGAGCCGCCATTGTTCAAAGAAATAGATCTACAATGAACAGTGACACGAAGAAGGAGAAATCTAAGAGATTGCAAAAGGATGCATTAAAACACAGATGCGTGGTATGAATCATATGCGGGATACGGGATAGTTCTTTACCTGATTCGTGGCGAAAAGTTGAAGCTTGGAGGTCAGATTTTCGCCGGACGAGGTCTTGCAAGGATGGCAATGGTGGACGTGCGAGCAGGTGCGCGTTGAGGAAGACGACGGTTCAGGTCTGCGTTTTATAGGCTTATGGGAGAAGAAACCGCCCGAAGGCCACGGCGCCGTATCCGCACGGGATTCAAGGGTTGCAACAGTAAAGGGTGCGGGTTTCCATATACTGTCCGCTGCCAGGGTCATCATTGCTTGGAAGAATTTTGGAACAAAAATAATATTTTATCCCAAAATTGGGGGGCATGTGTTGACACCAGATTTTGACTCAGCTAAGTGTGTGTATGATGAGAGTCCAAACAAAGGCCGAGTCCGATTCTGGGAGACGTCCGATTCCGATCGGAGTTCCTCCGATAGGGAGTCCTGATCGGACACGAGACAAAGGAGGCCGGAGCACGTACGACTGTTGACGTGGAAAATCGGCGGTCGTATCCTCCACGTGCAGCACACGAAGACCAGGGAGATCTGCTTCGCTCCAGTGCCAGTCTACACTCCAGTTCAGGTTCGCGGCGTGCCAGTCAATTTGACCTGAAATTGACAAGGGGATAAAACAGTTAAATTACTCTTTGATTGTGCCGGCTCTATTCCAGACGATGGAGGAACGTCGGATTTTAGCCAAGACCCAATCAGACACGTATCGGCTGATGCCAATCGGACCTCAAAATCAGACTTCATAGATGACCTCAATCGGACCAATATAATCGGACCTCGATCAGTCATCTAATCGGACCTCAGAATCGGACCAATCAGGATCGGGCCTTGTAACAGATCAGCCTTTAAATAAAATAAAACATAAAATATGACCGATGTGTAAATAATGGATCAGCTGTGCCTTTGGACAAGATATTAAATAATCAAAGTGTAAGCCTATACATCGTCCATCTTGCCTAGTTGCCAATTTGGTTTATCTTATCGGACCATCTAACCAGCCAATCGGACCAGAACCTTTTTCAGAGAAATCTAGCTCCGACATAGGGAATCTAGATTTCTTCAGCTATGATCAGATTAGATAGCTAAACAGTCAAACTCAACTCACCAACCTGTCAACTAGACAAGATGCTCGCACAGGTGTTAATCAGATTAAGCAAATAAGCAGTAAAAACATTAACAGGATCGTTCTGATTCTAAGATATGCTATAGAATAATCAAGTAGAACCTAGCTCCGACGTAGGGAATCTAAATCATGCATAACACTCAAATAGCAATCAGGCATAACCTAAGCTTCCTTTGACTGATCAAGATGAATCTAGCTCCGACGTAGGGAATCTAAACCAAGCATGACAATCAAAGATCAATCTAATCGTATTGCAAAGATCCAGCTCCGACGTAGGGAATCTACACCAGTGCAATACTCAAAGAACAACCAGATTAAACCACAAAGCATGGATCGGACCTAGAACGATACTGTAAGATAAATATTGCTTAAATCGGACCAAGACCGGTGCTCAAAGCCGTTGAAGAAGTAGAATTGATTCACATGGCGTAGATCTAAACCAATCTAGCAACTCCAAACAAACCGCAAAAACTACCTTTAAATAACCAAGATTATTCTAGCTCCGACGTAGGGAATCTAGACTAATCTTGATGATCTAGCTCCGACGTAGGGAATCTAGACATAAAGTGTAGTCCGATAAACGATAATCTGTTGAATAATCAATATTGATCTAGCTCCGACGTAGGGAATCTATATCAATCTTGATTATCCAGAGATAAAATGGTTGAACAGTATAAACGAGAAAGGGCGATGCGCCTCAATTCAAAGCCTATACTAGTTCGATAAATTGACTAACTTACTGGTAAGCCGGAGATCAGAACTGATGCAGCCCGTCCACCAATGAGCTTCGTCGGTAACTACTACTAGGGTTTTTGGCATGAAGCCGGGTTGTATTGATTGTGAGAATAGTTCTTTACAATGGACGAGGGTTCATATTTATACCCTGGTCATGATGAGTCCTGATCGGACTTGACTAACTTGCAGATAAAGTAAACTAAGCTTAACATAAAACGGGACTCCCATACGCCTTCTGAAAAGGAAATAGTCCCTGTATCTGATACGCTTCCTTCTGAGCCGACGCATCTTCCTTCGTTCGTCACTAGATCGGATTCCCTCACCTTATCGGACCACTTCTTCACGTCGGCTTTCCTCTCTGTCATCTTCGGTTTCCTTTTTGGCACTATTTGTTTGACCAGTCAATGGGCCCACTGCGTAATTCCAGCCTCACCACGTCATATCTGACTCAGCATATCTGGTGCGAAAACCTGGTGTCAACACATGCCCCCCAGTTTCGGAGTATGAAGGATTCATGCTTCGAAATTCTGTAAATCCAGCGTCCCAATCTCCTAGCCGATGCAATTCGCTTCATAGATTCATCATCTTGACTTCTCTAGCACTGCCCTTTTCATAGCCGATACCTTCCTTCAAGCTTCTTTATCATAACATGTTAGCCAATATGAATAATCAAGAAAACTCTACTCTTCCTGCTAAATAACTTGGTTTTTCATTTTCAAATCATAACTTCGCTCCTCAAATGATTCTCTCAGATCGCTCAATGTGTATTATTCCTCACCAAGGCACTGTATCGTCTCTTTTTCTTCCTACTTCTAATAAGGCCTTTTTTGTGGAGCTCAGGGTAGGATATAGAAAGGAAGCATACTTGCACTGCATATCTTGCAAAGTCAAAAACCGGATCCAGTGGAGAAAATAAGTCATACAATCAGATCAAGATGTGCATGTGTGTGGAATTTTTTGGGTGAAACTCCCTTTTGCATGACTCTTCATTTTACTTTTCTTTTCAGATATGGGCTATCTTTCATATTTATTTTTATCACCTTTTTTTCATAGCCCATACCTTTTGCATAATGAATTTGAAGAGTCATGTCAAAGGGACGGAGTATTTTTGTATGGATGGAAGGCATGTTTTTGCGTAACTCCCAGTATAGAAGTCAGCATATGAATAGTCGAGTATGTGAATCCATACCAAACGACAGTGATGTGCCCAAAAATTAAAGTCTAGCATACTCAACAATGGAATAATATGTGGAATGTACGTGATCTCGATCTTAAAAGCATGAAACAAATCTCACAAGGGTCACAAACAATTTGACAATGCTCAATACAAAACAAGCAGCATATGTGTAAGGTTTTCAGAAGATATCAACATATGGCTCTGGTAGGAATTTCATATTATTGAGGAGCTAAACTATGTATTTTATTTTCACAAAATAAAATTCCCAAGTATTTCGCAGTAAGAAATAAAGTTTACTTGATCATACCATAGTTTTCGGATCGACGAGCCGACGTCGTGTTAGCATAGATGTTGAAATCCTTTCTTCTGAATCTTGGTATTCCAGCACATTGGACAAGCAAACTCGAATTTTGCCCCCCAGGACGAAATAATAATCAGGCCGATTCAATTTGCAAGAAGAACTATCAAAGACATATTTGAAATAACTGATCAACCACATCGGACTTTGTTTTTGTCGGACCAGCCACGTCAACTTTCATGATTTACCTTCAACATCACCAACACCAGATCCATAATGATCAACAATCTCATTGTTCGCGTGGCCGATACCTTGATCTGATGAGCAGCCGATGTTCAACAATATTACGGCTTAAACCGAATTCACCTCGGTCTTCAAAATCTTCTATACAATCGGCCATTTAAAACAAAGTCTCAGAGCCGACTGCTTGGATCGGCTGTAGTCCTTGATCGGACACCTTGAGAAAGTCACCATCCCATGTTTTTCCTGACAGGCATTCAATTCCTTCAAACTCCCAAATCGTTGACTCGGCTGTAGCAATGCTAACCGAATCATCAGCTGGGACGATCTCCACATTGTTGCCTTGCCACTGAATCAAACATTGATGCATTGTGGATGGGACACAGCAGTTGGCATGAATCCAATCTCGCCCGAGGAGCATGCTGTAAGAACCTTGGCCATCAATCACAAAGAAGGTGGTCGGCAATGTTTTGCTGCCGATGGTCAATTCAACATGAATTGCCCCCCGAGGCTCTGAAACGTTTCCACCAAAATCCTTGAGTGTCATATTGGTCTTGATCAGATCATCAATCCCTTTTCCCAACTTGCGGAACGTGGAATAAGGCATGAGATTGACTGCAGCTCCTCCATCAACCAGCATCTTGGTCATCGGCTTCCCATCAACGTATCCCTTGATGTACAGAGGCTTCAGGTGCCGATAGCCATTTGCATTT
>QPGU01000283.1:0-13248 GCA_004135705.1 Alloteropsis semialata | reverse complement strand
CACACGTCTTAGATCAGATACTATCAAAATCCATGTGTGTCCATCATAAGAGAGTCATGCAGGCAAGTGATAGGTGGCACACTACAACTGTACAACACAAGGCCAACTTGAATGGGAAAAGATCAATCAGACAGTAGCAGCACACATACACAAAATAGAAAGCATATGTTACCTCACTATTGTGGCTGCTGTTAGTTTTGGCCATGTGCCACACATTCTATGCAAATTCTCTAGCTCTGACAGGTTTGTACCATGAATGTAAAGATCGTGGGATATGTTTACTTATTTGTTACATTGGTCATCTGGCCTTTTTTTTTTTGATAGACTGATATGAAGACTTTGTGTTTGTTACATCAATAGTTCCCCAGGCTACGTTATCAATGCATTTCCTCCTGAACAGATCCCTGCTGAAGTCATCATGCACCGACTTGGCTTACAACAGTCTCTGATGCTCTTCACCTTGTTATGGACATACTGACTGACATTGTGGAAAGGGCTTCGGAGGAAAGTATCTTGCAGACTCTCTTCTTGAGTATTGTAACATCAGATTTCTTTAGATGCAGATGGTGTTGTCATATTCTCCGACCATAGGCCAGTGATATTGATTCAATACCTGATATTCTACCTGTTTGGTCAGGCACCGGGTCTCAAAGCAAACATGCAAAGAGCCAAAGAGTAATGTCTTCCTTATTCAATGCACTGAGATGGATCTTGCAGCAGTGCAAAGAGCACCTCTCATGTGAGCTGCTTGAGTTCCCTTTGCAAGTATCAAGGTTTGCCCCTACCTTCTGGAAATTGACAAGGCCCACATCCAGCCTGTCATTGATCCGGTTGCTGATTGGCTCCTAGGCTGGAAACAGGAAAGCTGACCTCTTAACAAGGGTTGGCCGAAGAATTTTGGTGCAATTTCTGCTCACTTCCATGCTAATTTATCTTGCCATGCCCATGGATCTTCCACCATTGACAACAACAACAACAACAACAACAATAGCCTTTTGTCCCAAGCAAGTTGGGGTAGGCTAGAGGTGAAACCCAATAAACAGAGGTCAAGGTTCAGGCACATTGATAGCTAGTCTCCAAGCGCTCCTATCGAAAGCTATTTCTTTGGAAATATTCCACTCCTTTAGATCTCTTTTCACCGACTCGTCCCAAGTCAGTTTGGGTCGACCTCTACCCCTCTTTACATTATCGATCCGCCTTAGAACTCCAATACGCACAGCTGCTTCAGGAGGCCTCCGTTGGACATGACCAAACCATCTCAGCCGATGTTGGGTCAACTTCTCCTCAATTGGTGCCACTCCCACCTTCTCAAGTATATCTTCATTCCGGACTCTATCCCTTCTTGTGTGTCCGCAACACCACCGCAACATCCGCATCTCTGCTACACTCAGTTGCTGGACATGCCGCCTTTTAGTAGGCCAACATTCAGCACCATATAACATCGCCGGTCTGATCGCCGTCCTATAGAACTTACCTTTTAGCTTTTGTGGCACCCTCTTATCACAGAGGACGCCAGAAGCTTGACGCCATTTCAACCAGCCAGCTGAGATCCTATGCCTAACATCTTCATCAATGTCGCCATCCTTTTGTAGCATCGATCCTAAATACCGGAATGTATCCTTCTGAGGCACCACTTGCCCATCGAGGCTAACATCTCCATCCTCATGCCTAGTCGCGCTAAAATCACACCTCATGTACTCGGTCTTGGTCCTGCTAAGTCTGAACCCCTTCGACTCTAACGTGCGTCTCCATAGCTCTAACTTCGCATTAACCCCTGTCCTACTCTCGTCAACTAGCACTACATCATCAGCAAAGAGCATACACCAAGGGATATCACCTTGTATGTCCCTTGTGACCTCATCCATCATCAAAGCAAAAAGATACGGGCTCAATGCTGACCCCTGGTGCAGGCCTATCTTAATAGGAAAGTCAGTGGTGTCGCCATCACATGTCCGGACAAACGTCATCGCATCCTTGTACATATCCTTAATGAGGGTAATGTACTTAGTTGGGACTTTATGCTTCTCCAAGGCCCACCACATGACATTCCTCGGAACTTTGTCATACGCCTTCTCGAGGTCAATAAAGACCATATGCAAGTCCTTCTTTTGCTCCCTATATCTCTCCATCAATTGTCGTATTAAGAAAATCGCCTCCATGGTCGACCTTCCAGGCATGAACCCAAACTGATTTTGGGTCACACTTGTCACTCCTCTTAGGCGATGCTCGATAACCCTCTCCCAGAGCTTCATCGTATGGCTCATCAGCTTAATCCCACGATAGTTAGTACAACTCTGAACATCTCCCTTGTTCTTGAAGATCGGTACTAGTATACTTCTCCTCCATTCTTCAGGCATCTTGTTAGACCGAAAAATGAGGTTAAAAAGCTTAGTTAACCATACTGTCGCTCTAGCACCAAGGCATCTCCACACCTCAATGGGGATATCATCAGGACCCATTGCTTTACCGCTCTTCATCCTCTTCAAGGCCTCTCCGATCTCAGCCTCTTGAATTCTCCTCACGAAGCGTCTGTTGGTATCATCAAATGAGTCGTCTAACTCAAGGGTAAGGCTCTCATTCTCCCCATTGAACAACTTGTCGAAGTACTCTCGCCATCTGTCCTTGATCTCCTCATCCTTCACTAGCAGTTGATCTGTCCCATCCTTGATGCATTTGATTTGGTTGATGTCCCTTGTCTTCCTCTCGCGGATCCTGGCCATCCTATAAATGTCCCTCTCCCCTTCCTTCGTGCTTAGCCGCTGGTACAGGTCATCATACGTCTTACCTTTTGCTACACTCACAGCTCGCTTTGCAGCCCTCTTCGCTAGTTTATAGCCCTCGATGTTGGCTGCACTCTTGAGGTGGAGGCGCTTGAACCACTCCTTCTTCTCCTTAATAGCCCTTTGCACCTCGTCATTCCACCACCAAGTATCTTTCCCTTCTTGTTTGCCTCCCCTACTCATGCCAAAAACTTCTGAGGCCACCTTCCGAACACATGTTGCCATCTTACGCCACATGTCGTCTGCATCTTCTCCTTCCTCCCAAGGCCCCTCATCTAGCATCCTCTCCTTAAACGTTTGCGCCGCTTCTCCTCTAAGCTTCCACCACTTCGTTCTTGCCATCTTGGCACGTTTGTCCCGATGGACACGTACCCGAAGACGAAGGTCCGCCACCACAAGCTTGTGTTGGGGGACGACACACTCTCCCGGTATCACCTTACAGTCTAAGCAATCACGTCTATCCTCCCTCCTGGCAAGGATAAAGTCGATCTGGCTCGAGTGTTGTCCACTGTGAAAGGATAAAGTCTAAGCAATCACGTCTATCTTCCACCATTGACAATCAAGGAAATTGAAAAGAATTCCAAGAGGCTTTCTTTGGAGAGGAAAGAAGGATGTGAAGGACAGGTCTGGTGGCTTGGACAAAAGTTTGCCGTCATTCAGAACTTGGTAGACTTGGTAATCAGACCTCGAAAACCTAGGCTGGGCTCTCCCACTAAGATGCCTATGGCTGTAAAACACTAAGCCAAACTGGTCATGGTCGGCATTTCTTATTCTTCAGGTACATCATTGTGTCCACGCATTCTTCTCTATGGTGCTCCATTATTCTTCTGGAAGTACAGGTGGCTTCATGGACAAATGAATTGTTAAGCTTGCGCTCTTCTTCTTTGCTTGCATACCTAAGCGTCCAGCAAACAAGCAGACAGTCATTGAAGTTCTTATTATCGGCAAAACATGGGTCTCTGACATACAAGGGGTGATATTGTTGAATTCCTTGAACTTTGGATATCATTACCAAGCTGGTGTTACAGCCAAGAGTGGAAGACACATATATTTGGTGCCTCTAATTGTGCCGGCGGTACACACCAAAGTAGGCCTATGAGGGTCATTTTCAGGGTGCTGACATGCTTTGAGCCATGGGAGTGGGTTTGGAAGTCCTGACCTGAGGTTTTCAGCATCCTACTCGCTACCTTCACTGTGATCAGGATGCCGACACTTAATCAGGCAGCCTGTGTTGTTGTGTCACACTTTTGGTTCAGCCTGTTGCAGAAAATTGGCATGAAAAATCTATCCGCGCAGCCTGGGGCATCCTTTGAGGACTGGTGGGCTAGCACTAATGAGGTCGACGTACGAGAAAGGCCAGGCTTGAATTCCATTATCATCTTGGGGGGACTTGGACACTCTGGTACCATCAAAATTGTTGTGTTTTTATGGGGCCTTACCACATCAGCTTGGAGCTTTGTCACTAGCCAATGAGGAAATGAGGCTGTAGGGTTTAGGCCAGAGGTATATCCTACCTGGCTGCCCTGGTTCCCAGTGAGTCTTTTGTACCTAGGTTGAGGTCACTTTTTTTTTTGAAACCAAGGCAAGCCTGTATTCTGACATTGGTGTGACTTTTGAATGGGTGCTGGTGTGTGTGTTTGTAAGGGTTTCTTATTCTTTTTCTTTTTAATATAATGATATGCAGCTCACCTGTGTTTCCCAAAAATAAAAACTTATGATAATCGCAGATAAGTATTAGAAGTTTACCTGATGCACGACGACGGGATCATCCCTGCTATAATTTACAACATAGTTAAGCATGCCATCCCTCTCATCCCGTGCTGCTATGTATCCATATAATTCTATTGGGCCATTGCTGATTGGACTTTTGGACAGCTGCACCGAGAAAATTTGGAATATTCGTCCCGGAAAATGGTACCTACAATTTTCCGCATCGGGTAAGCACCTCTCCGTGGCCTTCGAGAACATCATTGGCTCCAACCGAGCTTCACCAAAGATGACATATTATATAACAATTGCTACTTCATACCGTAGAGAAATGAGCACATTACAAAGAGCAATCATTCTTTGTCATACATATTGTGCTGAGTTGCAGAGAACCATCTAAAGAATATTGTCAATTAACTCAATGTATGCATGTAAACATTTAAAGTGTTTCACAAAAACTGAGGTTGAATATTTCTGAAAACCAAGGCTTGTGCGTAATCAGATTGAATTATATATGGTCACAACTATCAAAACTCTTCGTCAAGAAATTAAAAGAATCACAAATAACATAGGCCCAGCTGGCCGTGTGACCAGTCAGCATGGTATGCTTGTGACCCTTCTCTTATACTGTATGCCAACCATGACACTGAATAAGTTAATGCTCTTGTCAGTTTTCTGACATAAGATATTCTGAAAGCTGGACAAAAAATAGCTAAGTCCAAGTTCATGCCCTTACAAAAAATAAAGAAATGGTGCAGATATAACTTCAAGACTTTACTAGGAATAGAGCTAAAAAAAAGACTTTACTAGGAAAATATTTAATCTAGATGCCCTAGGAATAAAGGGGAAGTGTATAGTACAAGCAATGTTTGGCTGAACAAGCGTTTAGGCTGTCTAAACAGCATTTTCAAATGCTAATAGGTAGATCTGGGTCTAATTTAGGGGGTAAATGATAAATTAAATGGCCAAACCATGGTTAAACCATTTTAGACACTAGTAGGTGCTGACTAACTAGTATTCAGCATATAGTTTTAAAAAAAAAACTTGACATGCGGGGGGAAGAAACCCCCGAGCATTGAATAAGAGAAGACCTCTCATGCAGGCCGAGAAAACCCCCGAATCCTTGCCCCACCCTTACACGGAAGCGTCGTTCCCCATCTGAGCGTGGGCTGGGACCTTTCGACGTGCTTTGGGAATTGGGGCAGGCAAGAGGATTTTTTTAACCTCAGCCTGAAATTCGCTCCCACCGGGAGTCAAACCCAGAACCTGAGGAGGTGCCACTGAGCCCCCTAACCAAGTCAGCCAGAGGACCTTAGGCTTCAGCATCTAGTCTAACAATGACTACAAGCCAATATTGTGAATATATGCACAAAATCTTGCCATTTCAATCCAAGTTGGACTGCCCAAGTCTAACCCAACATGGGCTGACTAAGGTTCCAATCTAAATTGGCAAAATGACTGTGACCACAGGGCTCTCCCACCCCCACAAAGCTAAATAAATCTGCGCATATATTCATCAATATATAATTGCCAAAAGATACTCGCTCGAGAATCCATAAAAAATGGCAAAAGAGATTTGGTCATTTGGACCACATACTTACTCTCATTACGGTCAGCAATATCACCTTCAAAAAAGTCTTCCTGTATAAACTTATTCTTGTATATACTGCCATCACGGTGGCTGCTATTTGTTATGACACTCGTGAAATATATATCCTCCACCATTGGATGGTACTCTGACTCATCGGTCGCCTTTGTCCTCAAATTGTCTGTGTCCATGCATTTGGTAGTGTTACAGGTGAATGGGATAAGACTCCAAGGTTTGTAAATAGACCTAACAAAAAAAAGAACATAAAGGGTCAATAAATAATACATACCATAATAAATAATAAATAATACCATACCCATACCAAAATAATTGTAATATTGGGACTGCAAAGATTGACCCTTTGCATATTTGCTATTCCAAGTGAATGACAAAATGTGGGCCTAATGGCAAAATTGCGAAGTGCAATCTTTTGTGATCCCAGTCGGTATTGAAATGGTAACCAAGATTCAAAATAGTTTCTGTATTTTTTTTTGAAACGAACCAAGCAGGAGAGCTGCCGATTATATTAAAAAGAAGAATAGACCCAGACTGGGCAAACAACAAAGAAACAACACCGGCCGGTTGGGTTGGGACATCAACCCGCGCCGCACAACACCAACTCAACTCAAACATACAACAACAACAGCCGATTGGATTGGGACAACAACACCGGCCGGTTGTATTTTTTTCGAAGCAAAGTTTCTATATTTCCAATCCATAACAACTCTAATACAATAATTTCAGTTCTTTTTTTCCCTACGTGGGTGAGCTTCGTTTGGAGTAAAGAGGTAAAAGAGATATTCTCTCTTTCAAAAAAGAACATCGAAACTGCCGACGTTTCGGATAAAACCTTATATATGCATATAATAGATGGATGGACGGAGTTCGTCAGAACCTAGATCCAAAAATTCATTGCCACGCGCGTGACTATGACGATGCAGGTTGGGAAGACAAACGAAAGGAGGCATGAACAGACCTAGAAAGACGATCCATATGTGAACGACGATCCAGATTTAGATGAGCTGATGCTGACGCAATGATTGGAGCATCTCGTCCCGCAAACTCTGGAGAACACCGCCACCGGCACAAGCGAAGCAGATCGGAGCCAACTCCGCCGACCCCAAGAATAGATCGTGGGACGATTTGCATATCCACCGCTTCGGTATCTTCGGGCGATTCGAAGGGGCTGGCCACTGGGCGGCGGCTATTGGACCTAGGTTTGGGGGAATTTGGAAGAAGAGGACCCAGGTGGAGAGATTCTGTTTTTAGGTCTGCGTTTGATTTGTGGGAAATAAGAGCCTGATTTCGCGGGCGGACCCGGGCCAGCAGCGTGGGAACTGGGAACAGGGGTGCGCGAGCACGGGCACCCGCGACGCGTACTCGATCCAGCGATGAAAAAGGACCGGGAGATTTGAGCATGTTTGGTTTGGGAACCGGAGATAATAACTTTTTTTATTATTGCTACAATAAATTTAAATGTTTAATATTAATTAGAAGTATTAAATATGAATAAATGACAAAACTTATTTTATAATCTCGGATGAAATTGTGACACGAATCTATTAAACCTAATTAGGTCATGATTAGACCTTTGCTGCGGTAACTCCTGCTCATTTGAATTCATCATGCGGCGGCGGCTTGGGTTCCCCGTCGACACAACGATGAGGGAATTCCGGCGGGTGTGCTCGGAACCAAGATTCCCTCTAGTGGGCATTGATGGCGCGACTGCAAAATTGCGTGATGCTCCTATTTGGTTTCGGTGGCGCTCGGGTGATCCAAAGGTGAGCTCGGGGGATGAACTTGACGAAGCGGAAGATGTTGACCTCGCGGCGAACCATGGCGGCAGGGAGAAGAAGACATTCTCGGTGCTGGATCGGTCGGAGAACGATGTCCGACCGATCCACATCGGATCGGATTCGGTCCCATACCTGAGAATATTCCTCATCTCCGATTACCCCCCAGGTGCGTTACGTCTCAAGGAATTCTGGGATCGGAACCGTCCGATACACGAGGCAACGATCGGGAGTTTGGGGATGGTACCGGTGAAACTCACCGGGGAGGTGACCAGACCATGAGCGAGGATTTTCCCAGGCTGAACCAGCCAGCGGCGGATCTGAGTTCGGTCTCGCACAGCTCCTTTCCCCATCCACCTCCTCTCCCAAATCACAAACCTAGATTTCGCAATCTTTCCAGATTCTTGGGTTACTTTCAGAGACCAAATCACAAATCCTATGCCCAAGTTGTGAGCGCCAAATTGGACTCACAACCCATGGTGTATCCAGTTATGAATCGAGGGGGAGGAAGGAGAGATGGCTTCGGATCTGGCCGCCAAGGGAGGGGTGCAGGCCGGACAGGGGGACGGAACAACGTGTGGCAACGAGAAGATGCGGGAAGAGGAGGAGGTAGGGGAAGAGGTGATGATGGAGGAAGGGGTCGAGGGGAAAACCTGGAGGAGCCGACTAGGAATCCGCCCCCTGGACTATATAAAGGAGGGCCGGGAACCTAGATGGACAGATCGAAACAACACCAGGGCAGGGCGCAATACTATACACCCCATACAGGACCTAGGGTCCGCTGCCTTGACGGCCCGAACCTGTCTAAATCGTGTCTTGTGTCCCGCGTTTACCTTTATGCTTCAGGTCTGATGACCCCCCACCGAACAATCACTACCTTGGGGGCCTCCCATGGTAGTCTAATCTGCATAAAAAACCGACAGCTGGCGCGCCAGGTAGGGGTGATCGTCAAGATCATCTGGCGAGCTTGAAGGACCTCATCATCAACTTCAATCTTGCCAGCGCGAGGCAGCTGCACGTTGTCTCGGTGGGCGTTGGTCACCAATCCGCAATGGATTCCTATTCGGCGACTTGCGGCTGGATTTTCCTAGTCGAGTTCAAGGCGCAGATTGCACCGTTGTCGAGTCCGAAGCAAATCGATCTACAGCACGCCTGTGGACCGATTAGCAGATTGCTGGCCATCGAATCAGAGAGTAGATCGGATTCAACAATGAGGCAACATCTTCAGCTACTTGGATCCGATGACAAATTACTCGGCTCGACTCAGAACAACTCAGCTACGACGACCGACTACTCGGCCGACTACTTCGACTACTCGGCCGACCACTGCGACTACTCATCTCGACTAAGCAACTAGTCGAGAGCAGACATTACTCCGCCAACAACTAGTCGGAATCGACTCCGACTAGTCGGCTTCATCAACAATGGCGCGCTGGTTCTCCTTCTCGGATACGAATCAAGCTAAGTCGCTTATTTCTTTCGATATTATTTTTCTAACATGTTTTTTATATGTTTGGCCATGCGCCGACTACTTCGGATATGCTCTTCGACGGGAATTACCCTCGGGGCCTACTCCGTGATCGACTACTCCTGGGGTCTGCTAAACAGACAGCCCACATGCTCGGTACATGGAGTTCGTAGGGCATCGCCACATGCTTGGTACACCGAATTAGTAGGCTTTTGCCACGAAGTTTTGTGTACTGAGTATTGGAGGCACTTAGCCCACGCACTTGCTACATCGAGTTCGTAGGGCGTCGCCACATGCTTGGTACATCGAATCAGGAGGCTTTGGCCACGAAGTTTTGTGTACTAAGTACTGGAGGCACCGCAGTGGCTACACCCTATGGATACATTCGCCGACTACTTTGCGCAATCTGCACTCTCTGTCGCAATGCCGACTACTTTGCGCGCAATCCGCGCTCTCTGTCGCAATGCCGACTACTTTGCGTGTAATCTGCGCTCCCTGTTGCAAAGCCGACTACTTATTGTCTTCTCTTGACGGTCACTAATTTCTTTGAGCAGAACACGCATTAATTCGTGAAACCTCGGCTCTTTCTATCACGCCTAGCGTCTCTACATGCGTAAAATACACGCTAAGAGCAACGGCTAATGCAGGGACCAGGTGCTTGAACGTAATAGGCTAACTACTTGGAAAAAAATATGGCCTAAAAAGAGTATGACACTTACATTTGTGTTATGTTTATCGCTGAATAAATTTCAGTAAATTAAACATTTTACAAATATGCTACATAATGTATGCATCTTTTCTTTCAGGTCAAGCTTTGGCTAACTACTCGGCATGGCTCCAACAGCTCACCTGGCGCATAAGCTCGGGGGCTGGACGCCGCAAAAGTACCCGGTGTGGCTCCAGCTGCTCACCTAGCACATAAGCTCGGGGGCTAGATGCCGCGAAACAACTCGGCGAACACAAAGAACAACTCGGATGGAGTTTAAACAACTCGGATGGAGTTTAAACAACTCAGATGGAGTTTAAAGAACTCGGATAAAACTTGAAAGAACTCAGATGAGAATACTATTTTCTAAAGCAGAAGGTCGTAGGTTCAAAGAAGATTGCTGTTCAAAGACCCTTGGATTGATTATTCAATCATTCCAAGGCTCGGGGGCTGATAAGCTACACCCATCAAATTGCTTTTTTTCAAGACGGAAGAAGCAGATTCAAGATTTGACCCTCAGCCTGATTCTTCGATTCAACCTAAGGCTCAGGGGCTACTCCATATGGAGTGCGACTTTCGCCGCACCCCATATATCAAGATGTACACTACTGGAGGTTTTCAACGAAGGCGCAATAGGGCGAGGAACAACTCGGCTGATGCTAAATTTGTTGGAAAACAACTCGGCAGGCGTGACGACTTTGAGCACACCATACCCTCATGGAAACCTTGATTAACTTTGAAGATTCAGCCAACAAAGTACTCGAAGAGCACCAAAACTACTCGGCGAGGATCTGAAAAGTACTCGGAGACTGCTACATACGGCTATGAAGGCTCGAGGGCTTGTCGGGGATAGAATCCCCAGTATCCGCAAGGAAGGAAGAAGGTGGAGTCATATTAGAATTCCCCTGTAATCCTACTAGAACTCATACCATGTAATCCTACTAGGACTCCTACCTTGTAGCCGACTAAAAATCCGCCTCCTGGACTATATAAAGGAGGGCCGGGAACCTAGATGGGCAGATCGAAACAACACCAGCGCAGGGCGCAATACTATGCACCCTATACAGAACCTAGGGTCCGCTGCCTTGGTGGCCCAAACCTGTCTAAATCGTGTCTTGTGTCAAACGTTTACCTTCATGCTTCAGGTCCGACGATCCTCCACCGAACAAATCACTACCTTGGGGACCCCCCATAGTAGGCTAATCGGCATAAAAAATCGACAATTACTGTAATAAATGGAACAGTCAATGCTAAGCAAATTGAAGCTGAGTTCAAGCATACGATGAGTGCTAATGTTTGGAAGTGGACAGCTAGGAAGCTAGCTGACAACAAATTCACTATAAGATTTCCAGATACCAAAATGGTACAGGTTTATAGCAACTTCAAATGCTTGGGAATGAAAGAGGCTGAAGCACAAATCATGGTGGAACCTTGGTCACCGGCTGTGGGAGCCAAAGGGTGTCTGCAACAGGCTTGGTTCAGGGTGCGGGGAATTCCCTCTGACCAAAGAGTTTGTCGGAGTTATCGTCCGGCAGTCCACCGGGGGTACCCAGATGGTTGATTTATAGGCAAAGGGGGGATCGCTGGACTAGGGAGCTCGAGGTAACACAAGGACACAGGGATTATACAGGTTCGGGCTACCCGGAGGTATAATACCCTACGTCCTGTGCTCGGGGTGTTGTATTGGTCTGCTTGGCGAAGTTCCGGAGAACGACGGTGAGTTTGTGATTACAATGGGCGAGAATGAGATGATCCCCATAGGGTCAACCTAGGCCGCCTTATATAGGCTGACAGCCTAGGGTTTACAAGTCGGTTATCCCTAATTATGGTCCGGCTCAAATCAGGAAACTAATCCAAGTCGGTTATAATATGATCTCCGTGATCTCGGGGCGGGATCCGAGAATATTGCCGAATGCCTTGCTGATTAAGTCTTCTCTAATCTTGTCCATCAAGCTAGGGATTCTTGTGGGCCGGCCCGGGGTCGGCCCACATCCTTGTCAGACGTGGGACCAGGCCGACTGGCTACCCGGTCGGTAGTGGGCCCAGGGGTACCCATATCCCATAAGTCCCCGAGCAACGTGCAGGCGCGTGTCGGACTGTTGATGAAGAAGCGAAGCCATCAAGGTCGGCTGAAGCGCCTTGGTCGGCAGGCCAACACAAGGGTGGGCGGTGCTCAAAAAAGAAAACCGCAGGCCATCCGGGGATGACCCTGGACAAACCCGGGGCGAAGCCTCGAGTGATGTAGCACCGAGTCGTGGCCGAGTCGAGCGCCGAGGAGCTGCACCACTTGGGGAAATTGACACATCCTGATGGGGCATATGGAGGGCGACGCAAGAGCCCTCCATATGGAGTAGTCCCCGAGCATTGGGCCGACTAGAAAAGTCGGGCTAATGGTCAAAAGAGAATGATCTCCAAGCATCGGGGCAGTCAGGCCGCCCAAAGGATAAGCTTTGCCGATAGCGACAAAAACAGTATGCACGTGAATGCACAGGGCGATCCCGTGGTCGAATGAAGCCGAAGGTGATAAGGGCGGACTGAGCACCTCGAAGCTCGGAGCTGCTGCGTGGCACAGAGCACATGCGCTGAACAATGCAACTAGAGTCACATGCGAACATTTAGCTCAGGGCTATAAATACACACCAAGGCCCTGAGCCTTGCGGTCACTGGAAGAGAGGCATATCAACCACCTAGCTTGAAGAATGTTGGGGACTTCCACCTGGGTGCATCCTCCAGGGATGAATCATGGGGACTTGATAGCCTGGTGCTAGAAGAGTGCTTGCGAAGATCCTGAGGTGTTGATCAGCGTCTGAATGCTGTCCCATTCACCCCTGCATTCCCATGTGATGAGGGCCATGTGGGGTGAAATGCTTTGTAGAGCAAGGGATACCCGGAGGCATTCGCTAACAACCCTCTATTGGTGCTGTCCCGTCGACGGCTGCAGTGGTGCTACAAGAGAGCTTGCGAGGAGCTCATGTGGGCCAAGCTTGCTACGGATGCAGCACTAGGCGCAGGGACGAGTGCCCCAGGCCGTCATCTTGACGGTTGATGTGTTTGATTTTTGTAACCGGCTTATGACCGGCTGCCTTTGTAACTTATAGCCTTCTGATGAATCTTGTCTCTTGTTCATGTCTTATGAATGCAATATCCGTGTCCCTGGACCCGGAGATCGACAAAGGCATCGTAGGTTTGCATAGGAGCAATAAGTC
>QPGU01000037.1:32984-49261 GCA_004135705.1 Alloteropsis semialata | reverse complement strand
ATGTTAGTAGATTCATTGTGAAACCAACTATCATAACATTTAGTAGTAACTTGTTCTATCTGAAATAAATTATTTTTATAGGCATTGTTGGTCAAAGATAAAAAAAAATGTTTGACTAAGTACAAACTTAAAAGTAGCTATATCCTAGCATGGAGGGAGTATATTTATTTAGGGAAAACGGCAACACACAAATACACATGTTAAGGAATGAAGAAAAGTTTAAAATGCAAACTTTTACTACAGATACTTACAGACTTATTGAGAATGTGTTCCTCTTCCAAGGAAATATCTTTGGACATGTTGGCAGCTCTACTTCTCTTACTTTCCTCATCCACAATCATAGAGTACTGCAAGTTGAATGTTCAGTTCAAATAATGAGAACTGAACTTTTCTTCAAAAATATAAATTTAGGAATCAGAAGAGTAAACAACTCTGCAAACTAATAATATTCTGAAAATAACCATAGGATGTTCAGTTCAAATTTATGTTTTGAAGAGCAGGTGTGCAACAGTACATCTAAATCTTTCTTTACACCCGCCTAAAAATGCAGACACGTATGTGACCAGTACTAGATGTTTGAGATGAACCGGTGGCACAGATCAAGAGATTCTTCATCTTCTTAGAAAAACTTAGCCAGCCATGGAACCCTGAACAAACCAGTAAGAAGACCACATCTTTGGGGAGGGGAGCTGGCGTAATCACCAAGTATGGCTGACTTGGAGCAGCCACCGGAAGCTATACATTGGTGGCTAAATATCAGATACAGATGGATTGTGAGATGAAAAAGAGAAAGCGATGGTGATAATGTATAGGTCCCTATAACTACCGAGCAGCATATCAGTTATAAGGCATTTAGAATCCTCTGCATTTTTCAAAAAAAGGAAGAGAATGGTCAATGATAATGCACCTATGTACAGCAATAGCTAGACACAAACACCTGTATTAGAAACATGGAAAAATCTCAACTCAAAAAAGGCGCAGAACGCAAGAGATCAAAACAAAAGGGATCAAAGCGGAACAAATTTTTTTTTTGTAACTTTAACACAGGTAGTAGCTAGTATCCAGTATTAACCATAACGATCTACGGCACATGTGGGGGATACAGGTGCTTGGATGGAATTGACAAAGACAGGAGTGTACAACTTGAATCACATAGGTAAGTACAAAACCATGGAACATGCAGGAACCTGTTGAATTGCTGCCCTGTGGTTAAAAGTGTGCCTTTGGAACTCAACTGTGTCAATATCAGTAAGGAAAAACAGATCAACCTGCAAGCAAATCATGGAATCACCAAATACTGAGGATAAGAAAAGATTAAACGATTTGCTATTAGTAGCCCTAAAAGAAACGATTTGCTATCAATAACTATGATGGTGCGATACATACAGGGGACTTGAACGCAGAAATCATTTCGCTTGCGGCCTTTCTGAATGCTTCCTGGCGAAATTCCAGGTAACCTCGAAAGGCCTCATCGGAGCGGAGATGCTCGAGCAAAAGCGACTCTGAGGACAAGCCAATCCGGGGTGCAAGGTACTCTACCCCGCCGACCAGGAGAGGCCCTTCAACCTCATGCACCCCGTGGCTATCCACCACTTCTGAATTGCACGAAACAAGGCAGAAATTTCATACGCAGAAATTAGGAAAGGATTTGCAGACAGAATTTAGTTTCAACCTAAAGCAACTGAAGAAAACTAAATTATTCACACTGAATTTATTGTGGGCAACGAGGGGAGTACGAAAGGATAAAGAATTCGAGTTCTTATTGTTCTTACCAGAAGGAACCATCCTCTTCCGCCTCTCCTCTAAGGTTTAGCCTCTCCGCTTCACTTCTCCTAGGAACCCGTCTCGTCGAGCGATCTGGGCGGCGGCTTGGAGTTGGGACCGAGCTGTTAGGTTTTCGCGATCTGGGCGGCGGCTTGGAGTTGGGACCGAGCTGTTTGCGACCTTCTTCATGCCCCGTTCCTCTGCTTGGCTCAGCTCACCTCGTACCGGCCCATGTTGCGACAAAAATATGGGCAAGCCCACAAATACAGCCAAAGCAGGCCAGGCCGCTGCACCCGGGCAGTTATTGGGCTTCCATTTTTTGGTTGCGATGGCCTATGGGCTGGGCCTGTCCCTGAGGCCGCTCAGAGTCAGGACCGTCGGATGAAAATCCAGCGATTCGATTGACGGCACACCCCCCTTACCACCAAACCCTAGATTCATTCGAACTACAGGTTTCCATCCCCCGGTCGCCGCGCCGCCTCACGCCTCGAGACGAAGCGCTCGTTACGACTACAAGCCTTCGTGAAGCTTCGCGCACACGCGACACCGCTCGCCGCTCGCCCCCCGCCTGTAGGCCCGACGTTCTCTCCCCCAGACCGGTCCGGCCGCCGCTCATCAATCGCCCGCAGGTTCAGCCGCTGCTCGTCACCCACCCCGCAGATCTGGCCACCGCTCGTCACCTGTGCGCAGATCCGGCCATTGCGCGTCGTCCGCCAGCAGGCCTGGTGGCTGCTCGCCCTCTCCGCGCGCTCGATTACAGGTGCTGGAGGCCGATTCCCGCTGTTGTCGTGCTCCTCTCCGGCGCTCACGACTTCACGCTGCACTCGCAGGACGCCGACGGTGTGCCGCCGTCATCACTGAGAGCTGGATCCGTAGTGGAGCGCCACCAAACAGCCTTTTGGGGGAGCAGGAGCTCGAGGAAGCAGGAGCGGCGGGGAGCAGGGAGCGGAGCGGAGCGAAGCGAGTTTGGAGCGCTACCAAAGTGGCCCGAAGCCTTCCCTTCTCCACCTCTCCACCTTGCGCGAGCTCAACTCGTCGCTCTCCATCGAGAATTCGAGATCGCCATCAAGGTACGTCCGCTACCGCATTGCCTCGAGAAGAGGAGTACGTTTTGTTAGCTGAGAGTTGCATTGCTGGCTTTGGCATGGCCGCATGGGCGTTGGCCGTGCGGTATGTGCCTTACCATACCTTATTGGTGAGCACTATGGCATAGGATGAAATTGATGCACCGTTTAAACTGTGACAATGCTCTTTTTTTCTTTTCTGGAGCCGAACACGACAGATCGAAATCGAATTAGAAAAGAAGAGGAAGATCGAAAGATGGGGTAGGGACGTAGGGTAAAGCTAGCGTATGTTGAGGGCTTGAGGCTGAAGAACGAGGAAGAATTTAGCTTAGAATCCTCTACCTGATTTCCATTTCCCTCTCGGTTTATCATGAATTTCAGAGTTACTGCCGTAAACAATGGTTCCCAGTAAAAACAGACATGCACAACAAGTTAGCAGCTAGTCAGTAGTCACTACATTTACAATAGCAACCAAAGGATCTTGAGTAAAATAGTTGGCTCATCTGGGGTGTCGGTTCCCTGGAAATGTTGTTAAATACTTCTTCAGTGTTGCTGTAAATATATTCAGTTTTGTTATACTTTCATCATGTTCCGACATGTGATTTTGTTCATTGCTTGGCATAGAAAAAAAATGGAATTCTCTAACGTTTGTCTGTTCTGTACCTAAAAGATGGCTGCAAGATGGAGGAAGGCTAGTTCGCTAGTATATCTCGTGGGCTCTTCTTTTGGAGCGGCCTCCCAAAGGTTGACAAGCGTTGCATCACGTACCAGCGTTCGGATGAGGTTTTTTTCAGGTACTTTTCATCCTTCTACACTCCTTGAATGAACTAATTGATGGCGGAATTATTTTGTTTCCTAACATTTCCTTTTGTTTCAACTAAACTGAACTTATGATTTTGACAGGATTTAGATAATGTTTTTAGGAAAGTGTTCCTACTAATATTATCAGACGGTAGTACTACATGATTGAGAAAGTTTTTGTTTGGTCTTAATTTTTTTCATGCTATATAAGTAGATAAATAATTGAAACATGAGAAGATTTACTCGCACCTATTTGTTTCTGTGTGTTTTAGAAGGCTTGATCGAGGTAGACTTCTAACTTCTGTGTTCTTGAAACATGATTGTACCGTTGGACATAAAAAATGCTTTGTTGCAAAAACCATGATGTGCACAAGGTGCAGGCTCAGTACAGAGATTAATTTTCTCTTACTAAAGTAAATCTCTTTGTGGTTTGTGCATACTTTTTATAGGCTGTCAACTAGAAATGCTATGTTTTTTTTGCGCCTAGACAGGAAATTGGAAGGATAGCTATACCAAATTTTCCTTTGTGAAGTCATTCATAATTTGCATGACTAGAAGATAATTGAAAAGTAAATTGATAACAAATTTGGTCTATCTAAAATTGGGTTGCGTAGCTTTGCATCTTTTTTGCTCCATTTACTCTGTTCCACCCTGTGTTTTTGTTTCATAGTTTGTAGTTTATCTGTTTGCTCGGCGTTTATTGATCAGGCGGGAATAAATTATTGTATTCAAGAACAATTATCCCTGCACTCAAGAAAAGTTTTGATATATTGATATTCCTAGAGCAAAATAGAGATTCTTTTATTATTATTATTCATTTTCCTAAGTGAAGAGTTCTAGTTGCATGATGAGGTACTGTAGGAACAGGGCAAAGTCTTTGTTGCATGAAAAGTTTAATTGCTGTTCGGGTCCCTAACTTTAGTTTTGTTTCAGCCAAACCTGACTTGTGTGATCAATACATAAGTTTTTCACACAAAATTCAAGAGATCCAGTTGAAAGTTAATGAGTCAGACAACAAGAGTGCCGAACAACCTACCAAGGTGAGGCAAGCTTCAGAAGACCCAATAGGGTACACGAACCTGATAAAGCTATTCAAGGAAAGGAAAGAATTGTGTTTTCATAATTTTCTTGAACCACCTCAGTTGCACTATTTCTCAGAGTTCTCACAAGATATCTTTAGGTAATTTCGCTTCTCTTCCCTCCAGATTTGAAATTTATGTTCTAGTCCAGTCATTTGCATCCCCTTTTGCAGTAAGATTGTCGCTATCTCTTTCTCCAAAGCGAAACAAGGATTTTATTTCAAATTTGATCCATCAATGATCCTGGTGAAACATAAAAATGGTGATGTGCTTGATGTTGCAGTACCAATTTCTCAACTCCGCAAAGGTACAATGATAAAATGAACATTATTGTCTTTAGCTTTATCGTTAAACCAGGGCTTGATCATTTTTCTGCTCTAGGCCGATGTCTCTTCTTGGATAAAGTCATTGGGCCTTTTGCTGCCATGTTAACAGACATGTTTTCAACCGATTTCAAGGAGATATCTGACCTTCTTTATCTTGCAAATACTGATCCAACATGGTGGTGAGTGATCACCATCCCCTTTTATACTTTCTTTGGTGTTGTTTTTTCGTCTTCTTTTTTGTATTTAGCTCACCTCTTTGCTATTTTGTTGCTGTTATTGATGTTACTGTAACTTTAACTGATCTAACTCGCAGGTCTAATTTGAAAGATATCCATCAGCACCCACTCTTCTGGACTGCTGAAATGAAGATAACTGCTCTCATTGTTGCTCAAATTTATTTGAGCCCTTGCAGCACAGTCATTAAGCATGACCTCCCAAATGTTCCGCGTAAGTGGCGTTTAAGTTTGTTTCCCAAGAGCTTTAAGCATGGCACCTTTGGTGTAGTTTTGTTTCTTTGGTTTCATTGCATGGCACTGAAGCTTGTTCTTATCTATTTAATGTTATTTACAGAAAGGACAAGGAAATTCAACTTTGATAAATTCAGAAGAGCTTTGGGGACAACAGATTTTTATGAGCGTGTATACTATGTCCATCAGGATTATAGTGTAACCTTTTTGGTTGCTGAAAAAGATTGGTCTCAGTTTTTCACCACACAGCACGCGTGCTTCCACGTGGACTACAGGAACAAGAAAGGATTTGGCCAAGGGGGCAAGGAGAGGCATCACGGTATGGTGACATTCAATCGTAACAATGTCGCGCATTATGGCGATGAGAATATGGATGGCATAGTAGTAAGTTTAATTTCTCAAATATTTTTTCTTTTTCTTGCTATCTACTGTATTTCTTTTGCTGATGGGAAAATGAATGATTTTTTTTTAAAGAAGGATCCAAACTTATGATGTTGGTGCTATACTGCTATCAAGAAGGCTTAATTTATTTTGTTTTTTCTTTATTACTTGTAGCACCAACTAAAATTGAAATCGGTGAAGACTTTGGTTGTTGGGTTGGACCGTACATTTAACCTGTCACTTATGATATATCATTCGTTGCGCAAGTTAGGACATCACCCTGTCCCAGCCTGTACAGAATTTACAAAATGATGTGAAGCTACTGCAAAAGGTAAATACACACTTGTTGTAATCTATTTTATTATTTTTTGCCATTTCAGATTGTTGCAGGATTATACATGGTACCTGTAGTTCTTAAGGTATTTTTAATTTAACTAGTTGCACAAATGAAACATGGTGTAGGAACAATATCTGGCCTCCGCTTGCCTAGATTGGACTGCTGTAACAATTTCCATTGCTGCCTGAGCATTATTTTTTTTTCTGTACTACAATGGGAAGAGGAAATGATGTAGCAGCAGCTTCATTACTACTCTGCTAAGTTTTCAGCACTGATATGATGGAGAGTATTATGTTGACTTCATGAGTAGGGCTATGTGCATATGGTGATATATATGCTTGTAATTCATGCGCCGCATATTTCGGTGATTTGTAGTTTTGTGTTTGTGGTGGCAGCTGTATATGCGTGCCATGCAGAAATATTACATGCTTGCCTTTTCCCTGTTCAACTCTCACACTTAGCCTTTTTCCCTGTTCCAGTTCTCAAAATTTGCACTGCTGAACTTTAACACTAGCCTTCCATGGTGAATTAGACTTATCTTCTAGTCATGCAAATTTCGAGTGACTTCATTGATTTGTTCTTTTATTTGTTTTTACCAGGGACCATAAAATTATGAACGACTTCTAACAAGTGGTGCCCTTTTCCCTGGTGAATATCTGAGCTTTGCCCTGGATGATGGATGTGGAATAGTGGATGCTTTGCTCTGAGTGATTGCCTTCAGTTAATGCTGCTACATGCTGTTTGTAATTTGAGTTTAATTAATTTAGAATGAATATGGTGGGGGTGGAGACTTTTTTTTTTTGTTTGTTTGTGGGAAGGTGAGAAGCAAACCTGAACTGTTATTTAATATGGGGACGACAACACTTCTATGGGCGGTGATCGCTGATGGGAGATCACCAAGGCAGGAGTTTGATGTTTCTGTTATAGCGTTTGCATGGGTCTGGTATCCTCTTGGGCATATTTTTTTGGTGCTGTGTTGGTTGAGAGCCGGAGACACAAGAGGTAGATATGGGTTTTGGTCCCGTTGTTGCTTGGACGTTCGAATCCTTTCGTCCCAGATTTTTTCTGATGAAGCCTCCTGCCCTCGGTTTAATTGAATATAAGACCGGTCAACGTTTGGTTCAAGCGCCAGGTCGAGAATGCTCATATGTAGGCAATCTTATGAATGAGTTTGGCTGCAGTCAGCCGGTCTGTTTCGGAGACGCTAGGTCCCAACCATTCCCTCTACTGAATATATATTATGGAATGAGGAAAATAAGGCAAAAAAAATGCACTGTTAGGAATCTCCGTGTCACACTGGGCGCTGTGACGCAACGCACTGAGGGGGTGTTTAGTTGTTACGTACAGTGTTTTTTCATTGGGTTACGTGTTATAGAGAGAAAAAAATGCATTAAGAAACGCGTATTCCGAAAAAATCTGGATTCTGGCCGGAACTAAACACGGCCTGAATTGATGAGGTGAGACCGCGGTGAGGGCAGTCCCAAATGTTGAAAAGTGAAAACTCAAGAATGAAATGAGTGGAAGGATTGATTCTAATTGATGGGGTTGTTTACATATTTATACAAGCCCAAGGGGTATGGAGGTGCCTCTTCCCAAGGGACATACCCCTTGGGGAGAGTGGCCCTTTCACACACTAGTAACTACCTAGTGATGTCATTAATCATTAATTAATTAATGAAAGAATTGATCACTAAATAAGTGTTTCACAACACTCCCCCTTGATCAATTTTTTCTTGTGATTTTGTAAACAATATATGAATAACTCCTTCAAAAACCCTGTGGAAAAAATAAAAGGAGAAATGTGGATGTGTCATAGGAAAAACTCCTTTAAAATCCCTTAGGGAAAATTTAGGAGAAAATGTTATATGACATATGTGATTGCATGTAATGCAATATTGATATATTCCTCCAAAAACCTCATGGGAAAAATAAGAGGAATATTTTGATGATATGCTGTTAAAACTCCTTTGAAACCCAGTGGGAAAATAAGGAGAAAATGATACAGCATATAAAAATGATATTGTTCCTTTAAACTTATATGGGAAAACCTTTATAAAGGAAAAACCCATAAGTTAAGTTTAGAGAAATATGTGTATGATCATTTGATCATTATGTCTTGAATATCTCCTTTAAAAACCCCTGTGGGGAAAATAGAAGATATGACATATAATACGTTTTGAATATCCCCTTAAAAACCCTGATGGGGAAAATGGGTGATATTACATGTATTCTTGTATTGGTATTGCCTCGTTAAAAACCTTTCATGAGAAACCCCTTGTGAGGAAAAACTCATAAAGGAAAAGAGTGCAATATAATATTTTAACACAGGTTGTTGTTCAGAAGAGACTCCCCCTGAACCTTACATTTCAAAGTCAATGTATACCAATTCCATGAACATATGTTTATATGTGGATATGGTAACGACTTCGTGAACAAATATGTGAGGCTCTCACAAATTTGATTTGTAAGGTGTTTATTCTCCAATGTGTGATAGATGAGAATAAACATGGCAATATGCTTGCTGATATTGCTCTATGTAACCTGTTATATTTATGCAACACAAGCAACATTATCTTTATAGATAATTGTTCATGATTCAATAGAATCAAGTTTAATCATTCTACATGGTCACACACACATAGGTGGTGTTTTAGAATGATAGATGGGAGTAGCAGTTAGAGTCCAATTTGATGACTCTCATGAGAACTGTACCATCATGATATCAGTATGTGTTCTAGCAATATGGGGATTATTTAGCTAGTAACTCAGAATCACTATGGTTATATCTTGATTGAATGAACCAAGATTATTGGTGCCATAAGATATCTGTGGATATCCAATTTAACTCCTACCAAATGGCTTGATGGACTTGCGCATTTTAAGCTATAGCAAGTTATCTGCAAATGCAATATTTGGCCTTTTGCGTTTTGCAAGATATGAGCGCTTACATGGCACTATAGTTGTCATCCCAGGGTCTAGATGGGCATTGATCCATCTTTAGGGATTGAACGACCATAAGTGTTGATGGATATGATTATCTGATATTATTTTGATATTGGTGAACAATATCGATTGAATATCTGAGAACTGATATATTTGCTTAAGTTATAAACTTAAGAGTAATTTGGTTTTACCCAAATATGTCATCTCTAATTCCGTCTTAATATGATTACTTGTATGTTGAGATGATTGAAACTCCAATTTGGAATTTATATATGCAATCATAATGATTGGAGTAATCTTTCTATGATGGATACTCACTTAGTCAATTGTACCACAATCAACTTGACTATTTCAAGTCATGGAGTGACTTGAGTTGTACACAATATATGTTGCGATTTGTATCTCAATTTAGAACATGAGTCCAATGAGGACATATATGTCTGAATTTGTCCAAATTATATGATCTGCCAATGATTGAATGTAGGAACAAAATTTTCACACATACCATGTGGGTATATTTTTGCTTGGTCTCTGCATGAAACCTTTTGCTACAAGCTCTTAATGTCTCACCACCTTGCTTTTGCAATAAAGCATTATGAGAAGAATATTTTACTGCGGTAAAGTACTTCTCATTGTTGAATAAGAGCTTTTCTCCTCAGTTATCACCTTTAATTTGACCCAATTTGAGTGTTGAGACACTCTGCCTAGGACTTTTGGTCTGGATCCAGTTTAAGGTGTATAACAATTTTGAGTAGGAGTATATGTCGACAATTTGTAGTCTTAGTGTGATTGATTCAATGGAATCAATATAGCTTGTGAAAATATCAACCCTTTCTAACTCTATCTCATTTCCCAAGATGATAGAGTAGGGTGTTTCAGTGGCCCAGTGCTTTGAATTTATGTGCACATGTACTGGGCTTTGAATGTTGAACATTCATAGGTTTTGGATTTGAAAATCCATAAAATGTCTAACATCATGTATGATGTTGATTTGCATTTACTATCTTGGAGGATGTCTCCCCCTGTTCCGCGGATGCTTGTAATAAGCTATATGCCTAGTGACCATACTTCTCCCCCTCTTATTTTAATTTGGGAGTTGAGTGGTTTTGTTAGGTACCCCCACTCTTTCTGGTACACAAATGATGGGAATCATATTAGATGACACTTTTGACTAGTAAATGCAATTGGCAGTTTATTTGCAATGTGTTGCAAATATATATTGTCATGCTGACAATTTGTACGTAGATATGAGGACTGAATGTATTAGACATTCCGATTACTTGGCATTCTATAATGTGGTATAAATCTCCCCCTAATGCCAGGAATTGTCCTCAAAGTATAATCAACATACGGGCTATGTAAAAATCCCCATGAGAGATCCAAAGTATTGTGAATGATGGATAATGCTATGTTGTGTGGATCCTCAATGCCCGTGGATGTATGTTGAGGTGGTGATATCGTTATGTGCAAAGCATAAACGATATGCAGATGGGAAATAATTGGCTGAAGCCAAAAATTCCACGTACATACTGCAACGGAGGGAGCCGTATGATTGCAGTTTAATTGATTTTAGATTGACTATGCAGTGTGTAAATCCACATAGTACCAACTAGATGTTGGTAAATTTCAATTTAAATATAGTGGTCATGCAATGAGTTGCAATCTCTTGCGAGAGATTTATATAATCCGTTGTATGTACAGATTGTACATAATGTTTTGTAATTATGCCAAAGTCATACAATAGTCTATTGTAGACTTGAAAAGAAATCATGTGACATTTTCAATCCTGATGGATTTATCCTATGTTTTAGGATATTGTGCTCATAATTTGATAATTTGAGCAATAAACATAGCAAAAGCATAGTTCTTTAGTGCACTATAATAAGTCACATGAAATCATGTAGTTGATTTATCAACCAACCATATGAGGTTTTGAAATTTTGTTAACGGATATATGGTACCATATTTCCTTTGAATGCATTCAAGGAATTATAATGGTATAATTGAAATTTTAAGATAAGAGGATCTTAAAATTAATTTCTATAATGCACATGTGGTGCATATTAAATCTGAGGATTTATAGGAAATTTGCAATATATGACCAACGAAATTGTTAATAAATTTTCATATCACCTACAGTGTAGGTTGATAAAAAAACAATATATTCCAATCTTGATGGAATTATAGACTGAAAATTTATTGTACGCAACATATGGTATGGGTTTTGATGTATGTAAAACACAATCCTTGTGATAATGGAGAAATTTGCTCAAGCATTTGCTTGTTTTATATCTGTTTTATTGGTTGATGAATATGAATTCATCATTGTTGTCATAATGTGATTTCATATTGAAATCACTATAACAGATATTTTCCAACTCAATTGGTATGAGTTGAATTAGAATGCATGAGTGCATATCTAATTGGATACTTTGAGAGTGTATGATTATGGCTCGACCAAAACCATAAACAACATATCGCATATGCGATTTTTAGTAATTTTCCTTTTCTTTTATAGAGAATTTGGAATATTGATATCTCAAAGTATAGTGTTAGTGAAATAAAAGTTCACTAAGCAAATCTCTTCTTCCATTTGGATTGGCCCCATAGTTATCTATATTGAGTAAATCATAATGCATTATGATTACTTATATAATATAGAATACATACTTGTATCATGTATCATATAATGATACTATACAAATGACAACTTATGTAATTGCAACATAATGTACATGATCATTAAGTGATGGGTTATAGAGACTGAGTTGTATCTCTAAACAAGTTGTTATTGCCTTCAAATATATCCTACTGTTGTAGGATTTGATCTTATTTCATATTTTCATATGAAAAAGGTATATAAGTGGCATAATATAGGTCGATATTGAAGTGCATTTCAAACTTGTCCCATTAAATTGATTTGCCATTTTTAAATAATGTATTCAACCAAATACTTGATTTTGTGACATTGCATTGTAATGTGATTATGATATCCACAATTTTGACATACAGGTGAGTTGTCATTGTGGTTTTATAAATGCAAGTCCTTGATAGTATCCTTATTTGTTGCCTTTGTTTTGGCCCACTTTCTCCTATTGTTGATGCTTGTTTGCATCAAACATTTGATATTCTGAATATTTGAATGTAATTCAAACAGCTATGTTGTAACCAGAAGGTACAAGCAGATACTCTTTGTTAAGAGATCATAATGCATAGCATTTTATTTCAGAAAGTTTGGTGTAATTATGGTTATGGTATTGCTGATGCAATACACCACCTATTGAGAAAATTGTGGATAAGACTTTATAATCTGGGTTGGTATGATATAGAAATTCATCATAGAATCAAATCTAGAATAGATTTTCTATATATATACAATGCTGTTGTATTTTGTCATGAATTTAATCATGTAGATGAATGTATAACCAACCACCTTTTAATTTCGGTAATATTATGACCTTATGTTGGCCATAACATCTTTTGAGTGTAACTCAAAATATCTAGGATACCTTTTCCATTTGATACTCAATGTTTTGAGATCCATATGGAAAGTACGCCTTTAATAAGGCAATAATTTGGTTGAAATTTTGAATTCCGGGCTATGATTTATTCCATATAAATGGAATCTTTAGAACATGAAATGAATTTCAAATTTATTTCCCATGCCATATAAGTTTTTACATGTGATGCAACTTATATTGACTTCATAATGGCTATTTTGAATCATGTACCACATGTGATATAGTTATGTGTTAAATTAATTTACTGCGGTAAATACATGAAATGTAGTGTTGCAGTATATGCAAAATATTTGAATTCAAGATGAATTTTGTATCAAAATTAGGTATAGTTGTTTAAAATAGGCAATGTCATTGATGCTTATATATTGCTCTTCATTCCTGAAGGAATAAATGACTGATAGTCATGGTCAATATATAGTCTCTATTTTAAACTTTTGGATGAATTAATCATCATAGAAATGATGTGTATCTTTTAATAATGGAGCAGAGTATACGCTTAATTCCATTATTTTATTCAATTCAAACTTTATTTACCTATACCTTTTGATTTATTTTGCATTGATTCAAAGGCAAGATGATTCTTGCAACAAATTAAGGTATATGTCAATGGCAGTGCAACTGCTATAATTTAATTCCTAAAGGAATTAATGACTTGAGAGTCATTGTAGTATAAATTTGTTTAAACTTTGGATATACACCGTGAAGGTAATCATCATAAGATGTAGACCTCCAAGCAATGGGCAAGTAACTTGCTGCCTAAAAGCACGGTCTCTGGGCAAATAAATTCAAAGAATTTATTGCAGCCAGTGCCTAGGTCTCCATCACCTTGTGTTATTCCATAGTTTAATTTGTTGTTTAAACACTTTGAAGGTAGAACCTCGCAGTAATGGAGCATAATCTGCATGAGTGCAGTAGATGCTTGTTGCCATTACCTTGTGTTTAAACAAAATATATACCTTTTATTTGAATTTTGCATGATTTTCTACTTGATGTAGAATATTGATTTGAATAAATCAAATGCAAATAAAAAATTGCATATGAAAAAGATTGTTTCTAAAATATGTGTAACCAATGTGAGATCTGCGGATCATGATAATGCTCAATTACTGCAGCAATTGTAGCATTTTGATTACATTGGTACTAATAATACCAATGGTATTTAATGTATATGAAATAATATAGAACAATCTAAAGACTTAAACATAAAGTCTAAATATGATATATGTTAAAACATATAAATAGATAAAAACCTGAGGGCTTATATGAATTTTGGGGGCAGACCCGGACTTGTGAGGCGAGAAATGTGGCCTGCTCTGCCAAAGTGGCCCGACTTGGCTCGCCATTGCGGCCCGGTCCAAGATGACGAGGCCGACTTGGCCCGGTCTGTGAGTTGCGGGACCGGCTGTTCGGCCTGGTCGGCTAGTGGGCTTGGTGAGCGGGCGACGCTGGCCCAAAAGCGGCCTGTTCGGCCGTTGCGGCCTGATCCAGCCGACTGGGCCGATGAAGCGCCCCTGCCTAAGCAGAGACTAAATGTGATACAATTATCAGTCCCAGGAGGCTGATACACATTTATTCAACAGATAGTTCAGAACCTTACACTCCCCGAGGGGGAGGAAACTTGATACAAGCTAAGACAACTAAAAGGTAGATCATGGCTATGAGCCAAATGGTGAACCAAACCGGTTCAACAAAAGGATCAGAGTTTTGCGACAGCGACAGCATCACGGGCGGGGCCAAACTCCACAGGCAAGTCGGGTGCGGGCACGACCACCTACTCGGCGTCCTCAACGACAAAGTCCGGGTCTTCTTCTGGATTTGACAACAACAAGGGTGAGTACAAAAGTACTCAACAAGTCCAACCACACCCACGGAGGGGTTAACACAGAATTATGCATAAGGTAAATCAAGGAATAAGGCTAAGGTTTAATTTGCAATAAAGCTAATTTTACTCATGCAATGGTTTATCAAGGAACAACTTTAGTAAAGCAAGCTTGAGTAACACAACTAATTAAGTGGGGGGGGGGTTGATCCACAAAGGATCCAAATTTTAAATGCTACCGGATTTCCCATCCGCCGTAGCTCTTGGCACAAAGCCGAACACAATTCCAAAACACACACTCCAACACAACTCAAACCTTCGGTGTTGTGACCAAGCCATAACTCGCCCATGACCGTGGGCACGGCTATTCGAATAGTTTGGGAAACTCTGCAGAGGTGTACACTTTCACCACAAGTAGGGTACCGCAACACGGTCACCTTAGTGCCAGCGCGGATCCTATCGAAGCCATTACCCACCATAGCCAAAACTGCCTAGCCATCACGAGAAAATCACCAAGAGGGTTTATGACACCAAGTCGGCAACCACGTCACTAAGACAACACTTGGTTTTCTCGCTGCACACCTGCCACCAGACAACTAACAGCACGGCTAGTGGGATTTAGACTAAGCCCTTGCACCATACAAGAGTCGAGTGGTTGTACGAGATATGGGTTAGGCAAGATGACACATCACCTCGGTTTAAAACCGGACAAAATGGATATCTCCCAACTTGCTTAACCACAAAGGTACAAGCCACCGAAAAGTATTTCACAAAGAAATACCCATCCATTTCGTCCAACACTTTCTCTATTTTCAAAACCCAAAACCCAACTCTTACTCAACACACTCACACTTTTCTTCTTTATGAAACCAGTGATTGTCATGATTAATTAAGTAACTAGGACAAGTTCTAAGCATTCTAAGCAAAGGTTATCAACCAAACAGAGCAAATCATATTTAGTGATAACTAGGCTATCAAGGAAAGGATGTAACAATCAAGGAGTGGCTATCCAACCGGGTTTGTAATAACGACAATGCAATTATCAAAGGCTAATAGGTTGTGTTTATAAAACTGGGATAAACATGCATCAAAGGATGGGATTGGACTTGCCGTCAAAAGCTTCCGGGAGGTCCTGCTCGCGGAACGGGTCGTCGGATTCGGGCTCGCGGTACTCTCCTGCGTACTCCGGCGGCTCCTCCTCGATTATACCGTCGTCTACGGCACACACAACAAAACACATAAAAGAAAACAATTAAACCTTTACCGATGAGCTCGAAACAGGAAACGATAAAACAAAATAGGAAGGAGGATTATTATGGGATGATTTGTGTATAGCTTGGCCGGAATAGATGAAAGAAAGACGTGTTCGAGTTTGGTGGAATTCCGGCGAAGTTTGGCGCATAAAATGATAGGTTAAGTGGAGGTTAGGGCTTAATTGGAGGGATTTAGGACCTCTTTATAATAATTATAAAGAGTCAAGGGCCTTCTTGTAATTAGTTTGGGAGGGTGGAAGGGCCTATTTGTGATTATTGGAAGTACTTGGGGTTTTGGTAACTGGTCAGGGGCCTATTGGGAATTATAACAAAAGGGCAGGGGGTTTTCTGGGGTTTTCTCTAAAGGGCAGGGGACTCTTTATGGAAAAAGGATAAGGCAGGGGGTTTTTTTGGGAAAAAGGCCGTCGGCCTTTCTTCTTTCTTCGGCCGGAAAACAGGGAGGGGGAGGGGATCGGCTCGGCGGCGGCGGCCGGCTCGGCTCGCCGGCGTCCGGCGGCTCCT
>QPGU01000037.1:11280-32533 GCA_004135705.1 Alloteropsis semialata | reverse complement strand
GGGGCGAGCGGCGTTCGGGCGCTGAGCGGGTGGAGGGAGGAAAGGAGGAGGGCGCGGCCGGGAGGAGGAAGAGCAGAGGGGGTTCGGCGGGAGAAAGAAGAAGGAGGGAAAAAGAAAGAAGGAGAAAAGAAAAGAAAGAAGGAAGGAAGAAAAAGAAAAGGAAAAAGAAAAAAAGAAATGGATTTAGGAAAAAGGAAAAAGGAAAAAGGGAAAAGAAATAGGAAAAAGGAAAAGGGGCGGCGGGATTCGCGGACGGTGTCGGTCACGCGCGCGGTCGGGTGCAGGCGCGCGACGCGCGGATCGCGGAAAGGAACGGACGGAAAAACGGACGGTCGAGATGAACGGATTTTGGAACGAACAGATGTTTGGACGATTGAAGGTTTTGGACTTTGACGGGAACGGATTTAGAAAGGATTGGATTTTAGGGTTTCGAGAATTCACCGATTAAGGTTTTAAACGCGTGATTTAGATTTTTGATTTTCCGGGACGTTACAGCCGACCTCTCCGCTCGACGGCCTGGCGGCCCACTCGGGGCCAGCCTGGCCCATATAAAGAGGGAGGAGGCAGTTAGGGGAACCCTAAACCGGCCTCCGAGCAGAAACCGCCGCCGTCGCTCTTGCGCTTGTGGAGCAACGCCGCCTTCGTTCATGTGCCACCACGAGCCGCCGCCATTTGTGTAGATCCATCTCCTCCCCTTCCATTTTTCGGCCTCAGTTCGCCGTCACCCGGTGCGCCCCTGGTGCCGGCTTGTGCCGGCCACCTGCTCGGAGGAGAAGCCCAGCAAGGCTGGGCTCCACGGTCGCGACGCGACCGAGGGGCTGGCCACCGAGGGCAGCACCACCGAGGCAAGTGCATGGAGCCGAAGTTGGAGCGGAGGGTTCGGTCAGGCTTAGCGTGCCGTGGTGGCAGGAGCGCTAATGCCTCTGCCGACCGCCGTATGCAGTCCGTGGTGTGCCATCCGTCTCAATTCACATGCGTGTGATGCAGGGCTCATCCATGTGTCCTCTTTGCAATTTGATCATTGTGCATGTTCGGACAGCAGGATGTGTTCGTGTAGAGATCGGATGGCCGCAGTGATCAAGCACGTACCACTATTGTCGTTGCCGGCGAGATCGAGTGGCCGCTGTGGACGGGCCCTCGTCTTCTGATGATGAGGCCACTGGTGTATCGCGGCGTCCTTGCTCTGGTGCTCTCGGAGGAGAAACCAGTAGTGCTGGTGGCCGCTGCCGGAACATGGTGTGGTGCAGGCGATGATGGACCAGGCTGCAGGCCTGAGTTCCTTGGTCCAGTCCTGCGGAGTCGACCACGCCAGGCACACCAAGCATGATGGCCATGCCGTCCATGGCGTCCTGCAGGACGACGTCCATGGCTGGGAAAAGAGCGACCGCGTCTGTGCAGAAGTGCTGGCCAATAGTCCGACGCCGGCCGTTGATGGTGAAGACGAGGAAACCATCCTCTACTGTGTAGTGGTTGTAGGGGTCCATTCTTACCCTCTCTGTTGTTGAGGCCTTCTTTCCTCTGTTATTGCCTTCCTGTCTGTGTCGCTCAGTAGAGAGCAAAAGTGTCTGATAACGTGTTGAAAAGTGAAAACTCAAGAATGAAATGAGTGGAATGATTGATTCTAATTGATGGGGTTGTTTACATATTTATACAAGCCCAAGGGGCATGGAGGTGCCTCTTCCCAAGGGACATACCCTTGGGGAGAGTGGCCCTTTCACACACTAGTAACTACCTAGTGATGTCATTAATCATTAATTAATTAATGAAAGAATTGATCACTAAATAAGTGTTTCACAACACCAAACTCAGAGGATACGCGACACAGGATACAATTAATGGTGTGGCCGTAGGACCAGTTCAAAAAAAATGTTAATGTTTCTGCGTATAGTTTCTTGTTAATGTGGCAGATTAGAAACTATTCATAAAGAGCGTGGATCAGGACTGCCATGACAGAACTCCAATCCATGATTTCCATGGATCTCGTGCTTGCCGAAGCGGAATGATTCCAATAATAACAATCTACTCCGTTCACAAAATCACAAAAGAATGCAATTTTAACATTTTGCACACAGACCAATAAATATATGAAAAGACATATTTACCCCCATGCTAGAGTCAAATGTTGCAACTTGCAAGCATCACAATAACAAGCTACTAAAAAACTCTACAAAAAATTATTGTTTTTAAAGTTACATTCTTTCGTGGACAACTTTTAAACTTTAAAGTTGCGTTCTTTCCTGGACGGAGAAAGTATATGCGTACTTAAGTTGCCAGACGATGGCATCTATCCTGCTTGTGATTGGATGTTCTGCAGGCGAGCGGGACAACGAAAAAGTTTCACTGAGGGCTCATTAATAATAGGAAATCTTCCACAACAATTCCACATAAGACACGGCATTTTTTTAATCTGGAGTATTACGTAGCTTATTTAGTGTTTAGCTGTTAAGTACCATCATTTGTAGAGCGGTCCGCTACTGTCTCTCAGCTTGCTGCTTCGCTTGAAGCGATGCGGTTGTTTTCTCGGTCCTCATCCATGGGCACAAACGTCATTTTCCTCACGTACTACTCTCAAAATTCACGCATTAACTGCCAACGTGATGGTATGGTATTTTAAAACAATGGTACATCCAGACCACCACTGATTTAACACCCACCCAACCCCCACCCCCCACCCCCACCCCTACCCCCACACACACACCAAAAAAAAATTATCCTTCCCAAAAAGTCAACTGATTTTAAATTTAATCAAATTTATCAATATAGTACTAACATTTATGGAATATCATTAGATTATGTATTCTATTTTCGTACTAAATTTATTTAGATACATAAATATTGTTTTTTTATAATTTGAAATTATTCGACTTGTTGAAAAACAAGAATTGCATTCTTTTTTAAAGTATTCAGAAATCTCAACCTTCGTGCTCGCAGCCCTAAATCTAAAACATGAAACAACCCGATTCAGACCGATAAAACTCGAAACAAGGGTTAACAAGGGACCAACTTCAATCCACTTTAAATAAACAAGGATACTGGGGTTGTGATCAAATCAAGAGTAAGGTTCACTAGCTCAATGTCATAGAAACCCTACATGTAATTTTATTACATTTGTGTCACGCCTTCTTGTACAGTAAGACGCATCCACCAATGCCACTACATAAAACTTCTTCCACCTGTTCAATATAATTAAAGATAGCATACTGCATACATATGCCTGTAAAAGATACAGTGAATTAGTGATACTACGTGGCCTCCTGTTGCTTCCCAGTCGTACGCCTGAAGACAAAACTGATTGCGAGTCCAACAGCAGCAATAACACTCCCTGCTGCGACCAACCTCTTGTCCACTCCAACAGATAGCATGCTAACAAAGGTCGTGGACCGAGCCTTCCTCTTCATTAGGTGCTCGTATCGAACTGATGTCTGCAAGGCAAACAATAAATAACAAACAAAATGAATCAACAGATGGACTGCAACAATTTGAGCGCTTCAAGCTATCAACAAATGTATGATATTATATTGCGATCTTAAAACACCTTATTTGAAATTAGAGACACTTTTTTAGAAAAGAAACCTAGTTGACAAACCAAGGTTGATGTTACTAAATTCAGCGTGAAAAATACTTCCGTAGTATATAACTCTTTCATTTCAAAATATACATTTTATATAGATACTAATAGTCCAAGTGACATGCTGGGGATCAATTGAATGTCCAAGTAACGAATTTATCTCTTATCCTATAACGTTGACGACATACTGAGGATCAATTGAATGTCAAAGTAGCGCATTTATCTCCATCCTATAATGTTGACTAAAAAACAAGCCATATGGTTAAGCCACGTAATCATGAAATTGATAGCCCTTAGAAATACCATTAACCTTGAGATCAATGGTTACATAATCTCAATGTGACGGAATTTGTTCATGCATCACATCCAAGTCCCCTTTCACTTGTATCGGATTGAGTCTAAGGGGTAGAAATACTGATGCGCTGCAGAAATAGTAGACCATACCTTATACCAGTTGGCAAACTTATTTGAGGCCTTTTGTCAATAAACGATGTCTCAAGAATGCAAGTCAGACGTACTTTCTTTCTTTTTTAATACTTTTAACATGCAACTTTGGGTCCATCTGTATACCAACAATATGGAGGTTATAACGAGTGGTAGTACTATAATTTATATACCGTTTACTGTATTAAGGTCTCAACCATTCAAGCAGAGGCTATAGCACCACTTTCAAATTAAATCTTGTGTGCCAGTGTGTTATGATACAACAATAAACATCTATCATTGCAAGTTTAAGGGCCTGCTTGGTAGCTGGCCACCAGCTGCCACGCCAAGGTGAGGCCACAGTTTGTGGCACAGATATTCCCCGCTGCACCCGTGGCGAGAAATCTGCAGCAAATCAACTGGAAACTGTGTGGTGTGCTAAAAGCTACTCACAAACCAAGCAATGTATACTTTTTACAACTATAGCTGCGGCAGATTATGGCAGGGAACAAAGCACCCCCTAAAGCAATGAGTGATAGGAATGGAAGTCAATGTGAGTTATTGTACATGACGTTTATGTGAATATCCAAAAAATTTCATTGTTGTATACTCCATCTTGCCAAAAATACACAAAGTTCTGACACTCAGTTTTGTGTGCTGCCAGTTCAAGGCTTAGGCCAGAAACTGTCATGTGTTTCTGACTAGAGGGAGTTGCATACTATACACTAGTCAAAGAAAAGGTGCAACCTCTCCCTGCAAAGAAATGTATCTATAACTTAGCACCCTTTCCTCCACTCAGTATTCTCTTCACACATATATCCCCAAGTTCACTGGGCACTGATTTAACATGCCAATTGAAAAGGCAAGCACTACCTTGAAAAAACAACATGCACTGTTTGTCAGGCTCGCTTAAAGCTTGAGTTATTTTAACTGGAAGAGGATCAGGCATGTACACAGCAGCCATCAAAGAGCAGTACCAGAGTTTTCTGTAGCAATTTCAGTTGTCTATTCCCCATGAAATTTCAGTTCCATCTAGAGCACCATCTATTATTGTTTTATATCTAAGCTATAATGATGACAACATCTACTCCCCACGAAATTTCAGTTCCAAGCACCAGGCGGCAATGATGTTTGGATTTGACTAGGTGCAGATGTACTTGGACTCCAATATTGTTGTAGGGGGCAAGTCAGTTCAAGCATGAAAGAAATGGAAGAAAGAAGAATATAGAAGAAACAAGGGGGAGGATAACACGAGTAAGCTAACAAGCAAGAGCTACATGGGAAAAATATACTATTCTCATGTGGCAACCAGAGTTCAACTCATGGTAGTTGTGGTACTGATTGAAAATCTAATTCTGACAAATAGAAAAAAAAAGTTTATTCAATGGCAATTTGTTAGGTTTCTGTTAGCCAATAACACACACTTTACTTTCTCAAAGTCAATAAGGCCGATTGGCTATTTAATAGTGTTCCAAGTGAACATTACAGATAAAATGCTAATGTTTTAGCTGCATTATAGATCTACCAAATATTTCATCTGTGAGGATTTCAATGTTAATTGAGTATTCCACTGAAGGATCATCACCAGTTTGTTGCCTTTTAGATGACCCTTATATATTTTATCTTAAAACATGCCATGCTATCTTAGAAATACCCAAACAGCCAGCGGGTGGAACTCCTAGTTTCAAAACAGTAAATGTCGCAGAGGCGATTCTGTGTGTGGTCAAGTGCAGGTATTTTTGCTGCTTTGTAGGATTCATGATAGAAAAGAAAAGCGTGGAAGACTAACCGGCAGATTCACTGGTGATGCAAGAGCAGCGGGAAGCTGATACTCAAATCCATCCAGGATCTCTTTTGCTGCGTGATTATCCCACAACTTGAGGCCTACAGGGTTATCCTGGAAGTGAGGGCGCATCTTCTGCGCTTGGTTCTTCGTCTCACGCAGCAGATGCGGCATGCGTTGAGTCACCCTTTCACCCTGACTGCGTTGCCATTCCAACTCATCTTTCCTCATGCCATTGGGGCCCATTTTTCTGCAACATGGATAGATGATGACTGCATGTACTACGAAATTAAATCATTCTCACAAGTAAAATTGTTTGACAGACAGAGAGAGCACTTTACCAGGTCTTCACTGTTGCCATCCATGCGTGCCTGTGATCTAAGTACAAATTTTGCAAAGGTAACAGAATTAAAGAGTATACCATGGAGAATTGCGAAATTGACTAGAAAAACAGACTGGAGTATGGTGTTCCAGTGAAGGTTCATATAGACTGATACTGAAGGTTCGGTGAGGCCTGAGGAGTATGCCTGAAGGTTCATCCAAAATTAACGCCTATCATTCTATATACGTACTGAAAACTAGATCATCGACAGTCAATTCCATGACTAAACCGGTTGATATAGCAGCGATCCTTGTGTGCATAAAAAAGGAATTCCTATTCCTCACAAGGCGGAGAGGGCAGCGTGAGTACCAACCACAGAAAGAAGATGGTGTACCTCCGGCGCCGGAGTGGACGGGAGGAAAGGGCCCGGGGATTCGGGCGGCGGAGTTTACGGAAGGAAAGGAGGCGGCGCGGCGTCGGATGCAAGTGGCGGCGGCGCTGTGCGGAGGGGGACAGGGACCGTCGTCCACGTTCTATACTAGGGCTGGGGGACATTCGGCCCAGGCCCATGAGAGGAACGAACCACCGCGACCCAAGAGGCACATCTGACACCTCCTCCGAGTAGAGTTTTTAGAAGGGAGGACATAAAGCCCATGAAATATTGCTCTCTACGAAAAGGTAAAGACCTTCTGGGTTCAAAATTGAGAATAAATATAAAGGATTTCTAGACGAAATCATTTTAATTTTTTTGTGAGGAAGCATTTTTATTTTTAAAAGTGGTATATACGCAAACACGAACAAATACTCACCTTTGATGAAAGCCAAATGATTCGATCGGTTCTCAGTGCAAGTGAAAGGGGCCCGATAAGAAAGATGTCAGGGTCTATTTTGTCAGATAAGATGGGAAAGAAAAAGAAAAAGAGAGAAAAAAAAGAAAAACATGGAACGAACTCTGAGATTATGTGACGCGTGAGCTTGGATGAACCCGATGACCCATTTTTTTAAGCTCTTTTCGCGAAAGGTTTTCACGAATTAACTCCTAACAGAAAGATTTATCAAAATAGACTAGCTCGGTGCCAAAGATCATGGCGCCGAGGCTACACGTCTCGGCACCAAAGATCATAGCGCCGAGGTTACACGTCTCGGCGCCAAGTGCTTATGGTGCCTAGACGTGTAAGCTCGGCGCCACTGTCTTTGACGCCAAAGTGAGGATTCATTTTGAAAAATCTTTTCACAAAAGGTCTATTTGTATTCGTGAAAATATTTCACGAAAAAGGCTAAAAAGTCAGCCCGATGAGATACAAAACAATGTTGAAGAGACGATGTGGGTGATCATGGTCGACACGAGGAGCAAAGCGCTGCTATCCTTCTTCCGCTACCCCAACAAAATACGGTGTGGTATGGCAATAGTAGAGAATATTTGCGTCCCAGTAGGTCTCTGACTACCACAATTCTAAAGCAAACATGTTTAAGCCTGATGCTGCACACGCACAGATACTGTCAAGCTTGGCGAGCACAACACATGCGGAGATTGAGCTGCGAACAAACAATATAAGGAAATCACAGCAATCTCCTGTCGAGTAGTCACTCACGACGGGGGCAAAGTCTTATTCTTTTGGGAAACCTGCCGCAAGGCGGAGCAAGCAAATAGATTAGAGAAATCTTGAAGTCCAATCCCATTCGGCTGCACACCTTTTTAATTGTTACTTTTCAACCACTAATAACCAAATCTGTTTTTTGCAATTGTAAGAAACCAAATCCTTTTCAACCACTAATAACCAAATCTGTTTTGAGTAAAGTGTACCAGCGGTCCCTAAACTTGTTTTGGTATGTCATCTAGGTCCCTAAACTCTCAAAATGCATTTTTAGATCCCTGAACTTGTTCCAGGGTGTCATATAGGTCCCTAAACTTTGATAATGCATATTTAGGTCCATAAACTTGTCCCGTGGTGTCATACAGGTCCCTAAACTCTCAATATACTATTTTTAATTTAATAGAAATGTTGCTTTGCTACTTTAAGTTAGCAAAAAATGCTTTTGCTATTTTAAATTTAATATAAATGCTATTTGATATTTATTGAGAATGAGAACAAATTACGTCAATAAAGATATATAAAGCACATGCAAAATATAATTAGTTAGTAGAAAATATTTAAAATTAGCATAGATATTGACATGTTAAATCTGAAAACTATAATATCCACTGTTGATCTTTTAATTATTGAATGGTTTTGACTAATCCATGTTGAATATGATTAATAATCAGCTATTTGAGAATTAAAATGGCATGAAAAAATAGCTCAATAAATAGTCCATTTCAAATACGATTAATTAATGGTGATTTTCAGGATATGAAAGTTCACTTGAAAGTTTAGAGACCCAAATGACACATTGAGACAAGTTCGTGGACTTGGAGATGCATTTTGGGAGTTTAGGGACCCAAATGACACCTTTGGACAAGTTTGCGGACCTAAAAATGCATTTTGAAAGTTTAGGGACCTAGATGATATCTCGACACAAGTTTGAGGACCGCTAGTGTTTTCTACTCATCTGTTTTTTTAAGAAACCAAATCCGGTTTCGCTTCGGACACAACATCCAGAATACAAATAAGAAGGCATGGAGCACTAGCATAGAATACAACTAAACCGAGCCCCCACTGCAACTAGATTCAGAACTACTATTGATTCAGCTTGGGGCATGTTTGGATGGAGTCCTGGGCAGAATTGCCTGGCTAAGAACCCTGCCTGTGATTTGCCTGGGATATGTTTGGTTGTAGCCCTGTGATTTTTGCCTGGTAGAGCTTGCCTGCGTTAGCTACCTGGCTGGCAGGCCGAGAAAATCGATCGCCTGGGCTTCTCGCCTGAGGCCCTGAGCTGCCTGGTTCTAATCACCCCCTGGACCCACTTTCTTGCTCACTTTTCCATTCTGTGTTGACTTTTATCTTCCCTCTCCTGTCGTCCTGTGGGATATGGGTTACCCCTAGACCCACTACTGACCGGATATACAGTCGACCTGGGCCCACGTTTGACAATGATGTGGGTCGACTCCATGCCGGCCCATAAGGATCCCAGGCTTGACGGACAAGGATGGAGAAGACTTAGCCCACAAGGCACACGGCGGGATACTCGGATCTCGCCCAAGGATCACGGAGATTATGTTACAACCGACTCGGATTAGTTTCCTAATTGTAGCCGGATACGATTAGAGATAACCGACTTGTAAACCCTAGGCCGTCAGCCTATATAAGGCGGCCTAGATCGACCCCTTCATTCATCTTTTCCCCATTCGATTCTTAGCCACCAGATTACTCATTGTAACCAAGAGTTCATCGTTGTTCTCCGGAACTTCGCCGAGTAGAGCACTACAAGACCTCCGAGCACAGGATGTAGGGTATTATACCTCCGGGTAGCCCGAACCTGTATAAACCCTATGTCCCTATGTTACCTCGAGTTCCCTAGTCCTGCGATTGCCCTTTGCCTATAAATCTACCATCTGGGTACCCCCGGGTGGATTGGGGTAATCGCGGGGCATTACAGCTAGCTCGATGGCAGATCATCAACAACATCGTCAGCGTCGTCGCGTGTGGTCATGACGTCCACGAAGATCGATCTCCAACTCGCCGAGAGTCTCCGAGTCCACGAAGACCGATCTCCAACTTGAGTTATCCAACAACTCGTCGAGTTCTCGACTTCCCTGCCCGTCCACTCCTATTGAATCTAATCGCCAAAAATCAGGAAGCATCCTTGTTTTGATTTATTGATTCTTCCTTTAATTAATGGTGGCTATTTGTGAATTACTTTTCCTCCGATCTGCATGGCTGCGTGCCCTTGGCATCACCGAGATCACCAGACGCACGGGCGAAGTTGCGGTACGGTGCTGGTTCAGGTCACAGTTGGCCTCGTCGCAGCTGCTCGACTCCGCCGGCGACGTCGAATCCTGCATGGAAGCCGAGTTGCAACACACAAATCGAGTACCACTCGGCAGTCGGCAACGGGGAGACGAACTCACATCAACTGCGCAAGCATGCAGGGAAGTTTCTCTCCTATTTTTCTTCTGTATAATAAGATCCGATCGATACGCTATTTGCCTTGTCTGCTCTTTGCCTGACAAGGATTATTCTAATTGATCTGTTTCGAATAATTATGCAAGATGGATACGACCCAGGCAGCCAAGTTCCATGGGCGTATGCATGCATACAGGGAAGGCCACGCTATGCAAGTACCGACGCCGTGGTGCGCCATCAGCGATGGGCGCTAGATGTGGCGACTGCCGCGCGCTAGCCTGACCAGTCACCGAGGACTCCTGCATCGGGTTGACAAGCAAACTGCATCAAGGCCCAACGAATTTATCTGTGCTAAGCTCCGCCGATCTGCAGGACTGCATGATGAGCATGCCCTTATTATTTTCAAATCTTCTATTCCCCTCATCTACGTACATGCGTGCATGGATTCTAAAGTATTTTCTAATCTCCTTGTTTACGTCAATGTGTATGCATGGACGGATGGCTATGGCGGAGTCCCGGACTACAAACCTGCCATCGGTGGAGCCGTCCATCAGCTCACCGTCGTCGACAACTCCGTCACGCTGCTTGCCCTTGCCGACATGCCACGTCCACTCGACGGCCATGACGACCAACGTGTCCACACGTGAATACGCTCAAGCGTCCCCAACCTATAGAACATCGACCACCTACGACAATTCTACTCCTAGTAGAACATAAAAGCTAAGTACTCTTTATATTTTTTATATTCAATAAATAAATCTTAGAGGTTCTTTCACGAACCTACCTTCATGCTACCCCCGACTCCCTCACCGATGCTCAAGGGCTGGGACCTGTTTCCCTTCGTTTTTCTCCGACACAGTGCGCTGCTCTAGCGCTCGGGAGAGTCCCTGCCGACTCTGACTTCCGAGTCCCTGCCTGATCCTATGTCCCTCTAGGTAAATCCCAAGTTAACTCGTGTGGTTCAAGTCTCCAATCGTGAAACCTTGAGTTTCGTACTCATCCCGCGTGCCGCCTACATCTAAGCCTCCCTGCTGAGCTTTGTAGCCTGTGGTAAACCGTCCTCTCCGTGAGCAGTGGTTAGCGGGAAAAAGGTGCTTAGCGACACAAGGCAAGGGCCACACGACGTCCTACTCGGTGTTTTTACTAGAGGGAAGGGATTCTACACATATGCCCAATGCATTCACAAACCTGTTTCTATTACGACCTTACGACCAACATTGTTCATCATTCAGATTATTAAATATTATGTTACATAATATTTGCACTGTCTTCATACAGCTCATGCATTATTTGGTGTACTTCGACCGACTCGGCCATCTCCCAGGCTCGGGGCTGGCGTGGGCCTACTACCCGGTGTACTTCGACCGATTCGGTCAGCTCCCAGGCTCGGGGCTGGCGCGGGCTGGCCACTCGGCGTGCCTTCTGTCGCCCGGCCAATCTCTCTGGTCCGGACGGGAGGCGACTCGGCGCGCTTCATCGACTCATCCGGCTCCCACGCTCGGGGGCTGGGCGCTACAGATGTCTCGGTGTGCTTCTCGTCGCCCAGCTGACCTCTTTGCCACTGGGCAGGAGACGACTCGGCGCACTTCTACGGCTCGTCCGGATCCCACGCTCGGGGGCTGGGCGCTTCGCTCCAGGTCGGCGTGCCTCCGTGGCTCTGCCAGCCCTCGCGCTCTCACGTTAGGGGACTTGGCGCTACGACTCCGGTCGGCGGGTCTCTGTGACTCGGCCGTGCCCCACGCTTGGGGACTCGGCGCTACGACTCCGGTCGGCGGGTCTCCGTGACTCGGCCGTGCCCTATGCTCGGGGACTCGACGCTACGACTCCGGTCGGCGGGTCTCCGCGACTCGGCTAGCTCCCACGACTCCGGTCGACGGGTCTCCATGACTCGGCCTGCCCCGACACTCGGGGACTGGGCTCTATGACTTTGGATGGCGGGTCTCCACGACTCTGCCAGCCCTCACACTCGGGGACTAGGTGCCACGATTTTGTGACAAGCTCCTTTCTTTGGAGTGCCAGACCGCCTTGTATGCTTTCAACAACTTTTTCGCCATGAGTCTGCCATGCACACCCACGGGCACACTGTTCTTGTCTTGATCTGCTCTGACGCATGTGGTGATCTTATCTTCTAGGCGGCCTGTCTGCCCCGAAGTTCGGATGTTTCTTGTTTTAATGACCATTGGCCCGATTCTACTAATCGACCCGATGCTCGGGGACTACTCCATATGGAGAGCTCCTTGCATCGCTCTCCATATGTCCCATCAGGATGTGTCACTTTTCTCAAAATGGTGCAGTTCCTCACGGTGTCCGACTCGGCCACAGCTCGGCACCACGCCACTCGGGGTTTCACCCTGGGTCTGACCAGGGTCATCCCCGATGATTTCTTGTTTCTTTTTTGAGCACTGCCCACCCTTGTGTCGGCCTGCCGACCAAGACGCTTCAGCCGACCATTGTGGCCTCGCCTCTTCATCAGCAATCCGACACGCGCCTGCACGTTGCTTGGAGACTTGTGGGATATGGGTTACCCCTAGACCCACTACCGACCGGGTATACAGTCGGCCTGGGCCCACGTCTGACAATGATGTGGACCGACCCCAGGCCGGCCCTCAAGGATCCCAGGCTTGACTGACAAAGATGGAGAAGACTTGGCCCACAAGGCACACGGCGGGATACCCGGATCTCACCTAGAGATCACGGAGATTATGTTACAATCGACTTGGATTAGTTTCCTAATTGTAGCCAGATACGATTAGAGATAACCGACTTGTAAACCCTAGGCCGTCAGCCTATATAAGGATGCCTAGGTCAACCCCTTCATTCATCTTTTCTCCATTCGATTCTTAGCCACCAGATTCCTCATTGTAACCAAGAGTTCGTCATTGTTCTCAGGAACTTCGCCGAGTAGAGCAATACAAGAACTCCGAGCACAGGACGTAGGGTATTATACCTCCGGGTAGCCCGAACCTGTATAAACCCTGTGTCCCTATGTTACCTCAAGCTCCCTAGTCCTGCGATTGCCCTTTGCCTATAAATCTACCATCTGGGTACCCCCGGGTTGACTGCCGGACGATAAATCCGACACGCCCTAGCTAGCTTCTTATAAATGTGAAATCAATTATTGATCCCATGAACGTGAGGATGCCGGGCTCATCTAATTTAGATTTGGTGATTGACTTCTCTTTTGCTTCTTCTGTCCATCAATCGACCTCCACAAGTGCAGCTATACGTTAAATTAATAACATTATCTTCTCTCTCCTACTCTTAATTGTTGAAAGGAATAGGATATTGATATAAGCAACATTTTGATCACACCGCATGTCGAATACCTATATTAGGGGTATCCAATGGCAGCGATTAAAAATAACCTGCAGCTTGACGTACACCTCCTGGTAGCTTTCTTTGGGTGCATGTAACAGGTTCGCGGCATTTCTGTCTTTATTTTTGTGAAGGAAAACGGCCAGAATGCAAATGACATGCAACCCAGCATGCAAGCCCGAGTGCTTTTGCATGCAAGACCGAGTGCTTGTGCATGCATGCAAGCCCGAGTGCTTTTGCATGCACCACTCGACTGGTTTCAGTTATCACCCGACTACTTTCTTGCTTCGCCCGACAGGCTCGCAGTTCGCCCGAGTGGTCTCCGTGCCCGACGAGTTGCATGCCCAAGCTACGTACCTGCCCGAGGAGTTGCATGCTCAAGCTGCACGCTCGCCCGACAAGCTTCACGACCCTCTCGGCAAGACTCCGATTCGCCCGACCAGTCTCCGTCTCCGACTGGTTCGACTCTTCGCGACCAAGCAACCACCGGGAAGACCGAAGCACCCGGAGTCAAGCTGCTACACTGTGCCAACCACTCCCTGACGCAACTGACACCAGCAGGACATGGCTACAGTGCTCGGAAGGACGACGGGCCCCAGCATGGGCAGGCGCGCCTCCTTTTTTCCCGTCTTACCCTTTGACTGTACTCTTTCTCTTATTCTTTACTGACTCCCCTTGAGCTATAAAAGGGAAGGCCAGGCCTCCTGCGTGAGGCAAGATCGACTCTTTTCCTCTTCTCTCCTGGGCCTCCTACGTGAGGCAGGGAGCCTCCTTTCTCTCCCGAGGAGTACTCTCCCTCGACCTTCTTCTTCCTCCAGCCGGTCCGCACCGAGCCCGACTCACACACCAGAGACTTGGGAAACTCTCCCTCTCTCGCCCTCTTGTACCCCCTACTGTAAACCAGTGCAAATAACACGAGCAGCACGAACTGGACGTAGGGTCTTACACCCCCTGGGTGGCCCGAACCAGTATAAACCCCCGTGTCCTTTTGCACTACCACCCGAGGCCCGACGCGCTCTCCACGATCTTATTATTTGCCGGCGGTAAAGAACCCCGACAGTTGGCGCCCACCGTGGGGCCTTTGCGCGTCACGTCTTTTTACTTGCAGGTCTCGGGTGGCCAACCACGACGACGGTGGCGTCCCCGATGGACGCAACCGCGGCGACGACGACGGCGGCGGCACCAACGGCCACGACGACGACTACAACGCCGTCAATTAAAGTTAGTAAATGAGAGCCATCTATAATAACCCCATAAATGTTTTAAAGTCTATGCTTAAATCTTTTCCTTTGGATATGATGAAAAGTTGCTCTTATTTCTCTCTTGTACCTATGTTTCAACCTGTTATTCTCTTAAGTTTTGAGTTTGCTGGTTGAGCATGATCTTTTCTGTTATCTTGTCTATCTGTGGGTAGCATAAGCACGCTCTGGTCTAGGTTGTTGTTAGCTAAGATATGATAAGATCTGAGTGCCCTAAGATCTTACTAAGCTGGACTTGATAACCGGAGTTTTCTCTTTAAAAAAAACAGGGAGTTCCTTATGGTGATTAATTTCCCTACCAAAGCTCATAATGTTTTGAACCCCTACATAAGCAACTTGTTTTGCAATGAGTTTTGTCAAGGTCACTGTGATTCTTAGAGATTTACTTCATGCTTTTAAAACTAAGGTCACGTACACGCCACAATATACATGTTATGCTTCTACTCTGAAAGTGAATATGACACCCATCCATCAACAAAATAAAAGCTCTACACAAAGTATGGTACTCTTTCCTAACTTTGTTGCAAAAAGAGACATGGAGCTGCAAAAAAAAAGAGAGAGAGAGAGCAAAAAGGCTCTTAGTTCAAAATAAAGCCATGTCTCTAAAAAAAGCAACTTTATAAAGAAAAGGGAGAAAGACCTGTAAAAAAGAGCTATCATCTTCATTGCCATACGCACACGTGCACATCTTGGTTTGAGAGTATGACTTATTTCTCTTTAAATCCTGATTTTGACTTTACAATATGTGCATTGCAAGTATGCAATATAGCTCTCCTAGCACAAGCTCCACCTCAATGAGTGACATGATAGTTGAGAGAGGAAATTGGTAAGGAAATACACCATGAGTGACTTGAGAGTACCACCTAAGGAACTCTACCCATTTCGAAAATCTCAAAACCTCCGGTTTGATTGTCAAGCGGTAGAAGGAAAGGTGCTTGGTCTAAGTCATTCTAGCCATCAACCGCCCAAGACAATGAGAAGCTACAAGCCCCATGAAAGGCCAAGGTAATAAGAGAAGTCTATTTTTCCATCTTATTCAATCATTGGTAGAATATCTTGCTGAACCACTGGTACTTTTGAGGAGTAATGAGGAAGCAACTCCTGATCCACTGAGCCTAAAAGTTCTAATCTTTGCTCGAGACGAGCAAGGGTTAAGCTTGGGGGAGTTGTTGACGGTCCTTATAACATAAAATCCGACCGTCAATAGGCTCAGAAACCGATAAAGATCAAGGCATAACTTAGACATTAGTATTCAAATAATAGTATACCATGCATATCTGGAATATATTTGAGTACAGGGACTACGGTGCAAAAGATGGGCAAAACAGGGCACAGGCCCAGGTCGGCCGACCTGGCTAGGTCGGGCGACTTGGCCTGGACCCCGATCAAGCTCAAGTTCGACATAGGTCAATAAGCACACTGAGGAAGGATCATGGATGTTGATTCATGGTCGGTGCAAGTTAAGGGTGTAGGATGAGCCACATGTCCATCACATGGATTGAAGGGCCCACAACCAGAGACAAATATACCCAAACCGACGGAACCCAGCTGGAACCGACCTTAGGACCCACTTGTCAGCCTCCCAGAGGAAGGTGGGCCCGAATGGCGGTTATGGGGGGTCGGCCGACCCAGCCAGGTCGGCCGATCCCTGCGTGCGTCCGACTCGGCCCTCCTTTGACCTGCAACTGTAAACCGCCATGGAGAGTACATCTGAGCCGTGAAACGCTGAAGACGGTGGATCCAAGGGTCGGCCGATCTGGGTGATTCGGCCGACCTAGGCCCACCTCCCAACGGCCTCAACCGCCTCTGGCTGGCTCCAACCGCCCTTGTGATGCTATAAATACCTGCAAAGGGCGCCGTACTCAACACACACCAGAAGAAGAGCTCTCCTTTGCTACAAGCTTAGTCTTAGTCTTAGTAGTGATAGTCATAGTGTTAGATCTTCTGAAGGGCTTTCGGAGGAGTCTTGGTAAGTTCTAGAGTTCAGTTCTTGTATTCTCTTACTTACTTGTAATACTCTGAGCTTAATGGAAATACCTTCATACTTATGCTGTATGCTTCAGTTATACCTTATCTACTTAGCATATACTGCTTATGTCTTACACCTCAATCAAGTGAATGTATGCTATGGCATTGGCTCAATATGCCTTTTGGTTGCTCTATTTATTAACGTGATAGATAGAGTTGTATCTCGTATTGCAAACATGGTGTTTGGGATACGATATGCTATTGAGGGTACCGCTGCCCCACGGATTAGTAGAGGTAGGCGGCAGGTGGTGACAGCCTTGTCCGTCCTTTGTAATCCTCCACGTACGGGAGTGGGTATTAGGCCTTTATGATAAGACGTCCTACTGTCGTCCCTTGATGAGGGAACCACTGGATACCTCGATGTGTCCTCTTGCATACGATCATTGATTGAGCTTGTATAGTGTATTGTAGTATATCTAAGTTCCGTAAGTATGATGCTAATGAACCCTTATTAATCTTCACTAGTGTACTATGCTAACTAAGGCTATCATAATGATGAGCAATGAACTTCTGTGTGTCAACCCAATCATTCACTTCTATATCTTTTACCCCTGTTTAGATTATGGTATATTAATACTGTTGTACATGAGAGCATTGGATGGCACATCTCTCTTTTAACTAAACGCTTTCCTGCGGATAAACAAATAACGATACTCTGGAATACTCCCAGGTGAAATGCTACAACGTACTTCTGTGCGCTTGCAGAATATCTGTAACGTCTAGATTTACGATGAAGTATCTCTAGTACCATTACGACTCTAAGTGGTGATGCTAAGAAATACCAACACCCGCGCCACCTTGGCCGACCCCGCGTCGCCACGACCGACCCTTCTCCGCCTCGCCCGACCCTTCTCCGCCTCGCCCGACCCTTCTCCGCCTCGCCCGGGTCGGCGTCGGGCCAGGATAGCGTGGGACATCAGGGGGGCCCGGCGCAGAAGGGAACAAGGAGGGCGCATCGCCGCATATCTACCGCACGACCTAGTAACATTAATTGGCCTTACCGCGCACTGCTCGAAATGGCAGAAGGACGTGACGTGCACTGTTTCGAGCCGCCCCGCGGGCGCCGCAAGGGGGGAACAGGATCGTAGCAGGCGCAGGACTGCTCCACACAGTACTCCGGCCTTACCCACAGTGCTCCGCAGGCGGCGGGGCATCTCCGACAAGCTTCCAGTTGTTAGTTATTTATTATTTCATTGGACACACTTTGTAAGAGGGTTCTCCCCGGAGGTATAATAAAGAAAAGCGAGGCTTCGGGGAGGAGGGAGACGAATCACACACACACTTAGACGTTCACAGAGACTTGAGGCTTCTCCTCTCTCTCGACCGCTTGTAACCTCTACTACGAGCAACGCGAGTAACACGAGCTGACCGTCACTGGACGTAGGGCGTTCGTGCCTGAACCAGTATAATCCCTTGTGTCCTCTCGCGAACCATCCGAGCCTAAACGCGCAATCCACTAAATTCACTAGTTGGTGATTTCTTGCACTGACAGTTGGCGCGCCAGGTAGGGGCCTTTGCGCGTTTCGACGGTCATCAGGCTTCGGATGGCCACCGACGGTTTTAGCTGGACCGCCGGGACGCAGCTGCGTCTCGGAAGTCTGGATTTCGTCGTAACCGTCGACGGGGACCTGGCGAGGGTCGCCCCCACGCCCCCGGTCGACACCCTTGACGCCAACATCGTGACCGCCACCGAGGCTCTCGCGAATCTCGACATCGGCACCAGCGACGACGAGGCCAACGACCCTCGTCCGAGCGCCGACGAGACCCTGCTGTGGAGGCAGCTGGAGACCTTCCTGGGGCCACGGCCCACTCAGGAGGACTCGCGCTGCGTCAGGTTCGCCCTGGCGAACGTTGCCACTCAGCTTGTGGGAGGAATCCCACTCCCCGCGGAGACGCTGGATTCCATCCCGCCGTATACGGCCCCTTACGGCTTACGTAACGCGGCCGAGGCCGTGTCGCGACTAGTGACACGTCTCCTAAGCCGCGCCCCGGCGGACAGCGAGTTCGTCGGAATGATCGATCACGTCTCTGAGTCGGTCTTCGACCTCCTGGACGACTCCGTCTCGGAGACGTCGAACACTGAGCTCATCGGGGACAGCCACCACCCCTCCCGGGAGTGCTTCATGGCGGACACCCCCGAAGGGGCGGTGGGAGACGCGAGCGAGAGCAGCTCGGGGCCGGCGGGCCCGGAAGGAGATCACTTGGCGCATGACGCGCCCGCGGCTGCTGCGGCCGCAGTCCAGGCCCCGGCGCCAGCGAGGCAGCCAGCCCCGAGAAGAGCGGCCACCTCACCGCGACACTCTCACGCCGGCAACGCTCGACAGCGCCGGGAAGAACTCCAAGAGGCCCGTCTCCTTCTGGAACAGGAGCGCGCGCGGGTCGAGCGGGAGCGAGAGCGCATCGAGCGTGAGCTTCTGCAGATTGGAGATGCGGCTCCGGCACGGGGCCGTGCGCGGGACGTGCAGCGCCAAATCATCAACGATGACGGCGTCCCGCCCCCGCATTTCGCCCGCGCCGGGCAGAACATAGCCGCCGCGGCCATGCTCGTGCGAGGACTCCCCCCGCCGGCGACTCCTGAAGCTCGCAAGGCCCAGCGGGAACTCGGTGAGCTTCTGGAGCGAGCTGCGGCTCAGCAGGCCGAGAGTTCGCAATCACGACGACGAGCGTCGCAGGTGAGCCACCGCGAGGCCTCGAGGCAGCCGTCCGGCGGGCACGGCGGACGCGACCAGCAGGGAGTGTCGGTGCATCAGCCCCGTCCCGCCGAACGCGCGGCCCTTCAGGCTCCGATCCTGAAACGGGTCGGCCCAATTCAGGACGCCCGGAGCATCCTGAACGCCCGCCGACGGCGGCTCCCCGAGGCCGAGCCCGAACGACAGCGAGGCCGCGCTCCTCGTCGCGGCGGCCGATACGACGACGATGAGGGCGAGAGGACGCCGAGCCCGGACGTGCCAGGCCCGCGGGCCTTCAGCTCACGGATCCGAGCAGCTCCTCGCCCCGCCAACTTTAGAGCCCCGTCGAACTTCCCAAGGTACGACGGGGAAACCGATCCCGAGCTCTGGCTTGAGGACTACCGACTCGCCTGCAGGGCCGGAGGAGCCGACGACGATGACTTCATCATCCACAACCTACCACTTCATCTGGCCGACTCGGCACGGGCTTGGCTCCAACATGTCCCCGCGGGACAAATCGCGAGCTGGTCCGATTTGAGGGAAGTCTTCGTGGGGAACTTCCAGGCGACTTACAATCGCCCTGGGAACCCATGGGACCTCAGGAGCTGCAGGCAGAAGCAGGGGGAGACGCTCCGGGAGTACATCAGACGTTTCTCCCGGCAGTGTAACGAACTCCCCAACCTCGCTGACGCCGACGTCATCGGGGCGTTCCTCACAGGAACGACGTGCAAGTCCCTCGTCCACAAGCTCGGGCGGAAGAGCCCTCGTACAGCCAAGGAGCTGCTCGACATCGCCACGAGTCACGCGGCCGGTGAGGAGGCAGTGGGGGCCATCTTCCACCAGTCTGCCGAGCCGAAGGGCAAGCAGACGGAGGCTGCCGAGGAGGGCCCGTCGGGGCCCCCCGCCAAGAAGAAGAAAAAGGCCAAGGGCAGGCGCCACGACGGTGAGGCCGCCCTGGTGGCCGCGGCCGACCCCAAACCGACCTCCAAACCCCCGACAGGAGAGGTCCCCGACCACTTCGAGAGGAAGTGGAACGGGCCGTGCCCGAACCACGAGTATCCTGTCAAGCACCTGTACAAGTACTGCTCCCTCATGAAGAAATTCATGGCTGGGGGACCCGAAAGCCGGCACCGCGAGCAAGGAAGTCCGACCTGCCCCCGATGGAGTTGGGGGCGGGAGAGAACATGGACGCCGACCCCTATCCGGAGCCGGACGGATGCCTGATGATCTTTGACGGGACGGAGGCGTCGGTGAGCAAAGGGCGAGCCAAGGTGGAGCGCCGAGAGGTGTACGCCGCCGAGCCAGCGACCCCGACCTTCCTCAAATGGTCGGAGGCGTCCATCACCTTCGATCGGGCCGACCATCCGCAGTTCGTCCCAAGGCCGGGCAAGTACCCCTTAGTGGTCGACCCGGTCATAGGACGCAAGCGACTCACCAAGGTGCTGATGGATGGCGGGAGCGGGCTCAACATCCTCTACGCTGACACACTGGACGCCATGGGGATTGACCGAGGACGAATCCGCCCGACAGGGGCACCATTCCACGGAGTGGTCCCCGGTAAACATGCCGTCCCTCTCGGGCAAATCGACCTGCCCGTTACGTTTGGAACTCCGACCAACTTCCGGACGGAGACCCTCACGTTCGAGGTGGTGGGATTCCATGGATCCTACCACCCCATCTTGGGCCGCCCATGCTACGCGAAGTTCATGGCCGTCCCCAACTACACCTACCTCAAGCTCAAGATGCCGGGGCCGAAGGGGTGATCACGGTGGAAGCGTCATTCCAACGGGCTCATCAATGCGAGGTGGAAAGCTGCGAGTTGGCATCGGCCATCATCGCATCGACCGAAGAGCTCACCCCGATAAGGGCGCGACTCGTCGAG